>JAODUK010058730.1:0-16338 GCA_027564635.1 Typhlichthys eigenmanni
GGACAGGAGCTGTCATGGTGGACAAATTAGCTGTCTCTGTATGCGCAAGCTAGTGACGTTAGGAGGAGACACACTGCTGTCGTCGTGTGAGACGCAGCAGCAGATGAGTGTGGTATTTGCTTACCCAGGGGGCCGCGGGTGTTGCTTTTGCTGGAGACGGTTGTGTACAGCGACCCCCAGGCACAGTGTTTGGCTTGAATCGTGAAGCGCATGGAGGTTTTGATCTGCCCTTCCGTGCGTACGCACCTTTGAAGGATTACGGTAGCGTTTCAGAAAGGATTTCTGTTGAGGACAGAAAATAAATCCCCACTCAAATCCTCCAACTGCACGTTGCACAACGCACCCGCCCAGACCCTAGTGTCAAGACGAGCCTCGGTCTTCAGCTGAGCCAATTAAATGTGGTGATTTAGTTTATTTAATTTTTTTTATGCTACACTTTCTGCTCCTTGTCCCCACAAATACTCTGCCGGAGGAATAATGACACTCAGAGAGGATTAACGTCGGGTAATCTGGGTGGATAGTGTATTGCATTTCTCATTACATTCACTGCGTTTCCAATCCTAGCCTCTTCTCCCTGCACAAACACACAGAACGGTCTTCAGAAAATTTGTCTTCTGTTGGCCCCATGAACAGAACAGTGAGTGGCCTTAAACTCAGGCCTGCTGGGGGGGGGGGGTGTTGTGTGTGTGCATGCTATGTGGGCTTGTGTCTTCAGTGTGTGTGTTGTGTGTGTGTGTGCGCAAACAAATGCATTGCTTCTCGAGGAGGAATTTAAGGTGCTGTGTCCGTCCCTGGTCCTCCTCCACATGAAGCTTCTGCAGTGTGCTGCTATTGGCTAAGGGGCTATTGGCAAACACACTAATAGCTAACATGCTAGTAGCTAACTCACTAATAGCTAACATGCTAGTAGCTAACTCACTAATAGCTAACATACTTGTAGCTAATACACTAATAGCTAACATGCTAGTAGCTAACTCACTAATAGCCAACATGCTAGTAGCTAACACACTAATAGCTAATGTGCTAAAATGTAACTCGCTAGTAGCTAACACACCAATAGCTAACACACTAATAACAAACACACTAATAGCTAATGTGCTAGAAGTTAACATGGTAGTAGCTAACACGCTAATAGCTAACATGCTAGTAGCTAACACTAAAACCTAGCACAGTAAAAGCTAACACTAGTAGCAAACACACTAAAAGCTAATACATTAATAGCCAATGCGCTAGTAGCGAATGTGCGTCAGCTATAGTGAGTGAAATGCTGTGAGAATCCTTCCTCTGGTTGATAGCTCCTACCATCCAATAGGCTTCACAAAGACTGGCCAATCAGGGCCTCTTTTTCCTGATTGGTCCAGCAAATCTAACATGACATGCCAGAGGATCACACGTCCATCTGGGGAGCCGTACATTGAAACTGTTAATGAATGGCTGTACTTTCAAAATAATACTTGGCAGTTGATTGGATGAACCATCTGGTAGTTTTCACTGTCTGCACACTTAAACCAGGCCTGTGTAGCCATCAACACGACGCTGATTGGAAAGTTCAGTCGCTACTCGGACTCATTCAAAATGATTCCGAGGCTTTCCAGACTGATTCTCACAATGACATTAAACTGAAACAGGCTACAGAAAATCTACCTTGCCTGTCAATCACATGAATGCGCACACACATCTACAAAAGGTTTAGGGGTTGAGGGCGGTGCTTCTGCCCATATGGCACTGAAGAGAGGTCTGTTTGTTTGGGAGATCATATGTAAACAACCTTTCTCCGGCATCGCTTAATCCGTCTTTAATGAAGTCAAATGTCAGAATGATTCCATTACGGCTAGTTGGCTATAGTCTCACGTAAAAGTGTATAAATGAGTCAGTAGTTGGGGAAGTCTGTAGGGATTAACACGGATACGTTAGAAGTACATTTCCCCCTTTCCTATTGTATCGGAACCAAGAGGGTTCCAGTACTTTAGACGGCTGCTGCAAAACTAAGTGAACTAGAAAGTGAACATCTGTGCAGCCCTTCAAGAGCCCTATTACCGTGCTATCGACAACGCCTGTGGTTTTCCACCAGCCCTGCCAAAGCCTTCTGCTCCATCCTGAACTTTAATTAAGTCTTGAGTGTCTGCACGCGTTGCCGGGGCAATCTGCAGGACACGTGGAGAACCACGTGTCCCGCGTGAGGAGGCCGACGTTTACGATAAAGCAGGGCGGGGGTGGAGGGATATGAACCTTTTTACTCCGGTTCATGCCGTCGTTCTGACGTGTGCACTTGCTCTGTTTGTGTGTCTTCCTCGCTCTGCCTCCTTTAAGCACGCACGCACACACACACACACAGTATATAAACTCTCAGGCTAACATACGATCACACACACACACACAGTATATAAACTCACAGGCTAACATACGATCACACACACACACACACACACACAAGCTCAAGCTAACATACGATCACACACACACAGTATACAGTATAAACTCAGGCTAACATACGATCACACACACACACACACACAAGCTCAGGCTAACATACGATCACACACACACACAGTATATAAACTCACAGGCTAACATACGATCACACACACACACACACACACACAAGCTCAGGCTAACATACGATCACACACACAAAGTATATAAACTCAGGCTAACATACAATTACACACACACACACACATAAACTCAGGCTAACATACGATCACACACACACACACACACACAATATAAATTCACAGGCTAACATACGATCACACACACGCACACACACAGAGTATTTAAGCTCACAGGCTAACATACGATTACACACACACACACACTCTTTAAAACACAAACAGATGTGAGAATAAAACACTGACATGGCGTGCGTGTGTGTGTGTGTGTGTCGTCCTTGTGTGCTAGTAGCATCCAACTTTAGCTTGATTGTGTCGCTTCTTAAAGCGACACGCTGCGTGAGCTGTATTTCCACTGTGTGTACATTGTGTGTACATTGTGTTTTCATTGTGTGTACATTGTGTTTCCACTGTGTGTACATTGTGTGTACTATGAGTGTACATTGTGTTTCCATCGTTAAATATAATCACACAAACAGGCATGAGTGCACATGCGTGCGCACGTGATTAAGCCCGATTCCTCACCCCCCAACACACCCCATTCTCTCACACACACACACACACATCCAACATACACACATACATACATACATACACACATACACACATACACACATGCATACATACACACACATCTACATATCCAATGTGATCCAATAAGAAGAAACGTGCAGGAGAACAAACCAATTGGACCATCTGAAGGCTCTATATCAAAGGCTACAACCACCCCCCCCCCCCCCCCCCCCCCCCATCCCTACCCCAATGCCACCACAATCAACACATGCCCCAGGCCACACACACACACACGCTAAGGTTGATGTTTAAGAAGGTATTTGGCATAATCTGGTTATGGTACAGTACATTGTGTATTGTATACCTACTGTACATGTTAACCAAAGGTTACACAAACTACAGTAGGAAGACGGTCGACCACTGCAGACAGTCTGCAGCCCACACGGGTTTTTCTCACCAGTCACCACGCACAGGCGCACGCGCACGCACGTCAGATCTGCGATAGTGAGAATTATGGCTCAATTAAAGGCCAATGAGTCAAGGTCGTTTAAAGCCGCAACACGTCTAGAAACGGCGCTAGCGCTGACCGTGCTTTTGATTGCAAAATAAAAATAAAATATTTCTTTTTTATTTCTTTTTGCTTTTATTTGTGGCTCTCCCTGTCGACTTATAAACTATAATTTGAGCCATGCACCCGTTTAGCCCCCCAAATGAGTCTGAATAGGATCTGAAATTTAGGGCGTCAAGCCCCATTTATCCCACACAGAAATATTATCTCCGCATACAGGTTCAGTAAGTTCTCCACAGAAAATAAAACCGCTTATACAGGGACGACGCTATTCCCTGAGGAGAACGTGATTAACGTTTGACAATTTCAGTTGGCTGTCCCTGAATGCTTAATGGAAAACTTTACATATATAGGCTTACCATCAACAAAGGTGGTCTTCATGATATATCCCGTGGCTGTATATCCAGTAAAATGCTTCCCGCGGTTTGTGCGAAACAGATATATATTATTTAATATATTATATATCCGTTCAGTATTGCAATTTTGGGCGAGATAATTACAAATCCAGGGTAAGTCACGAACAGCCTGGGGTCGCCTGGCACCCTTCAAACTTTAGCCATATGTCTTCCCCAGAGGAGAGCCGTGTCTCCGAACGCACCCCAGCTCAGTCATTTGGTCTCAGGGACGCAAAAAAACAGTGACTATAGCGATACAATCCAAAGTAGGACCCGCGATAGGGACTCGACGCGGGACGGCGCCTCCCCAATCCCCCACCCCACAACAGCCTAAAGTGTTGCGCAGGAGCGGAGCATCAAAGACGGAGGCGGAACATTAAACGTGAATCCATTTTTGCAATAAATAATCCGGTCTGAATCGCTCGCCAGCTGTATTCCAAAGTGCACACGATATGGACTATAGAGTTGCTGTGGTGCCGATGCGCACGGATGTCGGACGTACTGGAGCGCGCCTTTACAGTACGCGTTTGGCACGGCGAGGCGAAGCTGGAGGGCGGGGTGCGAGAGAGAGAGAGAGCGAGAGAGAGAGAGGTGGCTAGGTTGTGAAGAGGGGGTTCATAATGAATGTGTTATAGGTCTGTATCAGGGGGATGTGCGCTAATGAATGTTTTATTGGAGGTGGGGTGGCGTTTGACGTGACGCGAATATATCCAGACGTGCATGCTCATCATCCCCATCACATCGCATCCAAAAAGAAAAGACATAACGCCGCCGCCGCTGTTTGGTAAGCCTATTGACGCCAGGTGAGCTCTTGGGACATTTCCGAGGTGCAATGCAGGCGGATTGTGAACTCGCCCTCGTACACACCTAGTAGTATGGGCCTATCGCGCCCCCGTACAGACCCTCGTAGAATATATTCCCGCTCCCTGGGTACAGTGTTCATGCTTTGACCAGCTCAAAGTAACACTTTTAAACTAAAGAGGAGAGATCCTTCCGCGTCTAGGAGATAAATGAAACAGCGTTGCGTGTGTCGCGTGATAGTGAAGAACACTCGACAAGTTCCCAATTTCAGCATTTGATGCGATAATAGCAGCTTTCCAAAGTGGGATATTGAGCACCATCGACACACTGCCAAAGCTGATTGGAACGAACACCGATCCCCCCGCCCCCCCCCCCCTCCGTCTCCATGCTGCTATGCTGGTTTGGCAGAAGCCATGAATGAGTCGACGCTGTATCTTTAGGTACCACGCGCCCCCTACCGGCCGATCATCTAAAAATAGATGATCGGCACCAAGGACAGCGACACGCCCTCTTCTCGTGTTGACACGGTTCTCCTAATCTAGTGTTGTGTTTAGATTTATGGGTCGAATTGCCTTTTAATATTACTTGTTTGATTGTAAATGTATTTGATGTTTTATTGTGCTTTACGTGTTTTAGAAAGATGCACATGTGCACAGATAATGCACATTAAGTCAGCAGGCTACCTCAGATACAGTTCTTGATGGTGCATTATTGTGCAAGTCCAAGGCCATGTACTGAAGGAGACATGTTTTCAAAATCCACCCTCACCTACACTGAAAATGCATTATCAAGACCGTAATATAAATAATACATTTATTTGCTTTTCACCACTCCCGTATCCCATCCACTGACATTTATTTAATATAGAATATTACACAGAGGGCCTGCACGCTATCTGAAACATAAAGCTGTCAGGGCATCAAGCCTGGCAGCTTTCATTTGGAACAGAGCGAGCGGACACAGAAACACAATCCAATAAGATATGAACCACGTGCAATGAGGAGAAAGCAGAAATGACTGGAAGGGGATCCATGGCAGCACTGTCCAGCTCAGTTGGAGCTGCAGTAGCGCACGTATGCGGGCCGGCTAATCCCCGGTTTACAGCGCTCCGATGCAGAGTCACACCGGGCGAACATGTCGGCCGCGGCCACGCGATCTTCGCTCGCGGCGGCCGGTAGCAGCAGATGGCGCGCATTGACACAGCCCAAAGCCTCCAGCTAGGAACCGGGTCGCGCGGGGATAGCAGGAGGACCGTGTCATCTCTCAGCTTCCCGTGTCCTTGTTGAAGCTGCTGCCACCGACGTGTTTGGGACGGCTCACAGTGCGTGTGTGTGTGGTTACAGTATGTGTATGTGTTTCCATGTTGGTGCCTGCATATTTTGTATGCGTGCATTTGTGTAATTGTGTTCAAATGTGTGTTTATGTAACGGGAGAGTGGGAAGAGCAGGAACCAGGTGCAGGTTTGAGGTAAGGCATGAATTTTAATGAAAGAAAATAAGCTTCACCACAACGACTCACAGGAAACAATAACCGACACTCAAACCAACGAAGCCCCATCCTATATGCCAAGCCCACAGGTGCACACAATATACAATTAGTGCAAACACCCGTGAGACAGGGAGCACTGGGGAAGTGAGCGTCTGGTAACCCGAGGTGGGAGCACACAGGCCCCGGTAACGGTGTGGGGAGGGGGGGGGGGGGGGTGAGCCGCCCATCAATGTGTGGAGGGATATTAATAGCAAGTGTTTTTCGAAAATTACTAACCCTGCCTTTAATTGGTAACATGCATGCAAGTTGGTGCGCTGATTTATCTGTGCGTGCACGTGTGTGTGTGTGTGTGTGTGTGTGCGTGCACATCCGTGTGTGTGTGTGTGTGTCACGTCGGGACAAGGTGCCTTCAGGTTCAAGGCGGACATACTAATAGTCAGAGGAGCTCTAGGGGGGTCTGGTGCAGCAAGATCACTGCACACATTGAGAGAGGGGGTTGTAAAATAATGGTGGATGAATACAATCAAGTGTTATGGCTCTCAAAGGCAGTGGGTTCCCTTCTCATCAAGGATCCACGGGATGAAACGGAGATACCGAGGGTAGAAATGACTTCTTCAGGTGGGGGAAAGGTAGCTAGTTTGCCCCACACCTACGTCAGGGGGTCTGGCGCTGATGGACAGATCGTATGTGGACAAAAGCCTCTGGCTTCACAAGGCCTTGGTAGATTTAATAGAGTACCTCTTGATCATAGTGTAGCCTCTCCCCCAACACACGCTGAAGCCTACATGACCTCCCTCCCTTACTGTTTATGTTGCGTTCAAGGCTGTGGGGAGGGGGGGGAGGAGTGTCACATGACGTTGTGAGGGGAAGGAGTACAGAGAAGTGCCTTTCACTCAGCCCGAGGTCAGAGTTCAAAGTCAAATGTAACGCTTCCAAAATAAATCAGGGAAGGTCCCGTAATGTGACATTGGTGTCTGGCTAACTAGTAAGCATGCATGTTCCCTCTCCGCAGCTTGACTGAAGCCCTAAAATGACTTGACGAGGGATGTGGCGTGGCTCCATGTAGTCATACAGGCCCATGTCAAGCAACACTGTTCCATATCAAGCATGTCGAGGAAAACTGATCTGGAAGTAAGGACCCTAACAGTCTTTCCATGTTCACTATGCCGTTGACGGTGCATAACCTTAAATATTCTGTAGGTTTTCTATTTTATGAATTAATTCACAGAATATTATAGTTGATTACATATCTGCATTGGAAGCAGGCTATTCGAGGCATGTTATTTATTTAGCAGACCAATTTCTGCTGCATCATTAGTTGATGTCACTTCATCATAAATGCCACACCTGCACAAAGAATATTAAAATCTAGCAAAGTGCAAATAGGGAAGGCTTTCATGAATGGCCATCATTATTGTATGACCTCAATCAGCGATAAAGAGCAGTGAAACAGAAATGTTTACGTATGAAAAAAGGTGAAATTGTTGCCTGAAGCAACATTACAATATAATATTTGCACTTCCCCTTGCTTAAGCCAAACTGAAAAAATTAAATGCTTGAATTTAATAATAGGGGGGTTAAATCCAATTTGTCTTTGGAAAAGACTGGAAAATAATAATCCTCTTTGAAAATGGATGCACTGCAGATAGTTATTCTTTAAATTATAATTATTTTTTTAACTATCTTCAATTATGACAGTAATAAAAGCGTAGCAGCTCTGACTGATACATTGTTGTGATGTTACTATAATTATTGTATCGCAGCACTTTATTGTGTTCTGCTATAGCTCTTTCATTTCAAACATCCTGCCGCTGTGTGTTGGAGGCACACAGTATAACAACCAGCTATAATCATACGAGCCCCTGTTATTTATTATTGATCATTCATCCCCTCCTCTTTTCCTTTTTCTTCTCCAAAGTTGCAGGACAAATGGTTTGCGCTGCTCTCCTGGTTCTTTCTCATTAAACCTGCCGAGTCACACATTAATTCGGGCCGGGGTGAGACAGTCTGTCGCCATTAAGATTGGGTGACAGCTCATTTTCTCCGGTGGCCGGGAGAAGACAATAGCAGTGATGGAATAGCTTTTTTCCCGGCCCGTAACCTCATTAACTCATTGGAATAAAGACAATGTGGACGGCTTTGCATTAAGCTGTATAATCATGCTGATTCACTTCTTTTTAGCCTTCCTCTCTGTCTTCCTCTCATTTTCTCCATCCCCCTCTCTCTCTCTCTCTCTCTCGCTTTCTTCCTCTCTCTCCCTCTCTCATCCATTTTCCACTTTAATCAGATAATCCTGTGCTCAAGCATGGACAGTGTGTCTCATCATACCTGCTTGACTTCCCGTGTGAGTGTGTGTGTGTGTGTAATGGCTTCAGGAACGTGCATTACACATTGTTTTGTTGTGAAACTCAACTGTCGTGTCAAACCGACCGATGTGCAGCTGCCACCTGCTTCAAACGCTTAAACGATAACATGGAAGTTAATAAATAAGTGAAGTTTATTTGTATAGCACCTTTCACAGACAGAATTCACAAAACGCTTCAAAGTATCGCATTGTCAACAAACATAGGAACATATAAAAGTGCATTAAACAATAAAAAGTTGAAATAAACAGTAAAATTCTCAATAAACAAACAAATTAAATAAAACAAAGTACTGTAGATACATACTACAAGGTGCAAGTATAATGCAAAGGATGTAAAGGAAACAATAACAACAATACTAATAATGGAGTACTGTATCTTTAAAGGGCGGGGCCATATCTTATTATTAAAACATACAGTATGTCCCTTTTTATGGAGTACTGTATCTTTAAAGGGCGGGGCCATATCTTACCATTCAAGACACTGTTCCTTGAATGGAGTACTGTATCTTTAACGAGGAGGGCCATATCTTTCCATTCAAGTCTATGTTCCTTGAATGGAGTACTGTATCTTTAAGGTGCAGGGCCGTGTATTATCAGGCCTGACAGGACTTTGTTCCGAGAGACTAGCATGGGGCCGGTCGGGACACAGAGCAGGACATGTATTCTCCAGGAGCAGCTACTCCTCAGCTACTTGACCTTCATGTTTCTAGAGAGAGAGAGAGAGAGAGGGAGAGATGGAGAGAGGCGGGGCGGGAGGAGAGCTCGATGCGTGGATGATCCAGGTCCTGTCCACCTGTCCAGGAGGCCTGTGCGTGTGCAGCGTGATAAGGTCACACCTGCCATCGGACCTCCTGCCCATCCAGGGCCTGTGTGCTGCACGCAAGGTCTCCATGGAAACCAGGGAGGAGGGGAGCAGAGCCCCGTCCCCAACGTGTTCCCCACCAACACTCCAGTGTCATGGAGCCGATACGTCCGTTAGTAGCCACGGCCCCATGCACACGTCTCCACTGCAGATCCGCTGTGCATTTCTCAATGGGAACCTTGTACAGGGACCTCCAGTTACCTCTGGGGGAGGAGCCTAGCGTGGACACACCTGACCTTGTACAGGGACCTCCAGTTACCTCTGGGGGAGGAGCCTAGCGTGAACACACCTGACCTTGTACAGGGACCTCCAGTTACCTCTGGGGGAGGAGCCTAGCGTGAACACACCTGACCTTGTACAGGGACCTCCAGTTACCTCTGGGGGAGGAGCCTGGCGTGGACACACCTGACCTTGTACAGGGACCTCCAGTTATCTCTGGGGGAGGAGCCTAGCGTGAACACACCTGACCTTGTAAAGGGACCTCCAGTTACCTCTGGGGGAGGAGCCTGGCGTGAACACACCTGACCTTGTAAAGGGACCTCCAGTTACCTCTGGGGGAGGAGCCTGGCGTGAACACACCTGACCTTGTAAAGGGACCTCCAGTTACCTCTGGGGGAGGAGCCTGGCGTGAACACACCAGGGCCTTTGTTTCTTGAACGTCGTACGTTTTGGCACTGTGAGAGTCAAAAGATTGGCCCTCTCTTCTTCATAGAGTGAGAGATCGAAAGGAGAAGAAAAGGAGAAATAAGGACAGGGAGGGAGATAGGTGAGAGAAGCACACATGTTTTCCAACCTGGGGGTGGTGGGGGGGAGTAAGTAGGCACCTGTTGCTCTGGCATCTCCTTGTTGTCCAGGAGAACCCCGTCCCGCCCCCCCCGTCCCCCGTACAGTTGTCATGAACAGAGAGACTAGAGACCAAAACTGCTTTTTGAACAAGACTGTAAACAGGTTTTCTTTTGCTGTAAGACATTTTAACATGGGAGTCTATGGGGATGTACTCCCTTAAGGCAGCCCGCCTCCAGTGGCCGTTTGATGAACTGCAGGCTTTGGCACTTGGACATTGTATTAATTTCTCAGCACCAGAGGTTCCCGCTTGGTTTTGGCATATATCCAAATCAAGCTATGGCAATAGAATTACTCTGTTGTATTAGGTTGCCGGTAATTTCCAATATGGAAGTTCATCATTCTACCTAAGTACTGCAGATTAATAGGTCGGTAATGGCCTTATTGCACGGCTCACTGTAGTAACCTCTCAAATTGAAGTTCAGGCCATATTGAAAAGTGTGAAGGCGATCTCACTGGGTTTCTGAATCAGATTGGATTATCGGTATTATCAGATTACTCTATTTTTCCTTCCACTGTCATTGCGCTAGACTGGGATAGATGAAGAATGCTCGGCTTGCTGGGTACAATCAGATTTGTTGTATTGCTCATGACGATTACTTTCCAAAGCATTCTTCGTCAGCAAAAGGACACGCCGCTGAGCTATATCCCAGTCTTATCTATTGATGATCTTTCAATCCTAAAGAATCCAATATTGAAAATCAAATGTAATCTGCAAGCAAGGCTACCAAGTCTATGATGTGAAATCATATAATGAGATCTCCCCTCTTCCTAGACCTATAGATAGTATCATATTACAGCATCAATATGTGGTATGGCCAATATATATTACAAAGTGATGGAACATTTTAGATAATGACACACGTCTGGAACAAATCTAAATGTTGCCCACTGCTAACTCCTTCAGAATGATATTGCTGTGGAAATCAATTGATAGCATTTCCTAGATGGAGCACAATCAATGCTAGAAATAACATTTTATTTTCTAAGCCTCTAAAAGAGGATCTGAGTGATAAGATATGAGGTACTGTATTAGGTAAGTTATTAGCAGTAGGACTCTCGCACTGTGGAACAAGTTGAATCACCTCCAGAAATGTCTTTACTTGTCTAAACTACCTGATTTCCATCTAGAAACGTCAAGTAGATTTTGCGTCTCTTTTTGACAGGTCGGGCAAAATCAACTGATCAGGTGAAACTTTTTTAATATCTGGAATAAGGCTCTCTTAAGACACTCTTACTCTTTAAGTTGAGGGACTTGTTTAGAGGTTTAGCTACTGTACTAGCCCCTGAGCCAAACCTGAAAGGGTTAGCATGAGCTCCCCTCACTATGCTGGCTTCCATTAGAAGATGCCGGAAAGTCACATGGGGTAGCCTCAGGTTTCTCTTTCAGGATTTCCAAGAAATGAGAAGATTGTCAGATTTCTCATGTTTACTGCTGCACTGAGCAGACTTACGGCTGTTTGGGAACCCAGTCTGCAGTTCACAGCACACATGGCTAATCAGCCCTATTTGGCTGCCACTTAAAATAAAATCCAGCGGAAAGCTAGGGGAAGTAATAACCCTCCCTCTCTTTAACATGAACTCTCAAGGAGAACATGCCGTTATTATATCATGTGAATACGAGCCGTTTATCAGCTTAGCTCTCAACAGGAATTAATTAGCAATATGTGGAGTGAATTTCATTAGTCATTCTAGATGGCGTCTGTGGGAATATACTGCAAATACATGCCGTCTTTGATTCGGGCATTTTCCAGTAGGGGTGAAAACGACACATCTTTTATGACATGTCACACCACATGTGAGTTATGGATGAACCCCACAATGCCCTTTGTGTGCCCTTCCCTGTTGTCTCTGAGCCAGGCACCAAGCTGCTATTGGACCATTCATTGTCATTTCTGCGGCCATCCTGGACACTGCTGCTGTAGTCTCATGAGGACTGACATCGCTCATCGACAAGCTTGGACAGCAAGCTACTGTATAAGGACCAACTTTCTTAAGGTCTCAGTTCTTCTGGAGTTTCAAGACAGGCGTTACCCCGAGCTCGAGATAAATCTACACAACTTTCAGGATGATAAAGTTATTGTTTAGCATGTTGGAGTTAAAAGTAGGCTAAGAGCTTCCTTTGGCATCCAAGACATAACTATAATAAACTATAACAAACACTCAAGCTCTAAAAGTATTTTTTTAAATAATTTTCACTTCCAGCTCAGCTCACTGTTTATGTTTTGTTTATGTGCACGTGTACATACGCTGGGGCGGGTAGAGAAGGTGTGAGCACGTGCCTGTTGTACGGGTGGAGGAGTAGAGAGAAATGGACGCACGAAGACCCAAAGATGTCCCCGAGTTACGATCGTGGACCGACTCCCGGAAATGAGTCCCAGCAGGTTGGGTCTGCTTATGTAACATAGTTTGGTTGAACAGAAGAGGTCGAGACTATCTGGCTACTAGCTCAACCGCTAGCTCAACAGCGAGCTAAACAACCCTAAGTTTCTCTCGCTGCAGGCATCTGGCCCCAGGTGACTGGAGAGCTCTGCAAAGGTCAGGAAGAATCTTCTGGATCCTTAAGGACAGGCCAATTAATAACACACACACACACACACGTTGGAAGTTATTTATTCTGTATTGCTCCTCAACAGGAGCAGGGGAATGAATTAGGAGGAAGGGGGAAATGTAAGGGGGCGACAGTGAAGATCAATGGAGAAGTGAAGTGTAATTACCGCCAACTCAGCAAGCCCTCTTCTCCTAATCCATGGAGCTGCTTGGGGCAGGCAGGCTGACAAGCCGCACACAGTGTGGATGCAGGGGGCAGACAGGATGGCTAGCTGCTAGTCTAGTACAGCCAGCCTTTACTTATGTAAAGTCTGGGACACAGCACTGGCTAACTGCGTCAAGGTCCGCCTACTTGACAGGAGTGGTATTTTGATTGACATGCACATCAGCCAACTACATAATTCAATGACACAGTCTGACGTTAAACTTATATAGAGAAATGTGTTGATACTATGGCTGGATGCTGGGGGCAGACAGGATGGCCAGCCGCACACAGAGCCTTTGCAGCGTGGATGCTGTAGACGTCTCCGGCCCCAGCGAGGATCTGCACTCTGACCAGGGCGAGCGGCTGACCTCGACGCAGGCCGTTATGATGAATGGTCAAGAGAAGCACTTAGTTTGGCCAAAATCCATAATTTGCTGAAAGGCGTCGAACAACTGGATTGAAATTTGAAACGCCCTTCCCGTCAAGATGCAATTACAAGCGTTGCAGCGATACATAACTTTCCAGTCATTATCCATTTACACCCTAACGCAAACGTGCGGAGTGCAGGCTTGAGGATAAACACTAACTAACACTAAGTGAGGGAAATGCCATTAAGTGTCCCAGATCTACACATCAAGCGATAAACATCATTAGACACAAGCGGTACCGTCTAATTTGTTGCGATGTCATGTGATGCGAGAGCAGGGTGTAAAAAACACTTAGACCCATGGTGTCGTGTTGTTCACCGCAATTACACTTTGATGAAGCGAATGGAACCAATCTTATTTTTAGGCATGATTCTGACCAGCGCGGGTGGCAGCACATTTGCTCAGCTCAGAACTGCCATAACATTGTCCCGCTCTGTTTAACGTGCTCATAAAAGGATGCCATGGCAATTGTCATGCGTTTTGGAATATTTTATCTCTTTACAAATCCTATATTTGTGTGCAGTGATTTGTGGAATTATTTGTTTACCATGTATTCATGCAGGTTAGCTTCCTCCAAAGCAAAATGATAAATCCCCTCTGAGCACATCACAGAGGCTCTTGTCCTTAAAGCTTGTTAAGGTAAGGTAAATGTCAGTCTTAGCTTAGACTATTTCATGTCAAGGCAAGTTTGAATGTCATATTGGTAGAAGTATTGTCATACTATACGCCATCTCATTGAGTTCGCAATATGCATACATTGATGGTACGTGTTGGAAAATATGTATGAAGAACATATGAATAGCATACATCAAAATACTATCAGCTTTATAAAATAACTATAAATCACTTCTTTTTTTTAAGTTCTACCTTCTATCTGTCATTGTTAAGTTATTAGAATATTAGCACTGTGTTGGAACTTATATGCTTCTACAAATTTCCTGGTATGTTATGGTGCATATTAAATAAAGTTAGTAAGTATTACACGACCTGATGACGTGCTGCTGTCATTATCCTTGGTTGCTACGACAACTGGGGCATGACCTCTTCTACTATGACAAATGTACTCTTTGTAAATCGCTGTTGATTAAAGTGTCTGCTAAATATTTTATATGTAAAGGTAAATCTGCACATTGCAAGATTAACCTTTGTCTAGCTAAACTATCTCAAACCACGCCCACACCTAAACCACGCCTGCATAGTCATCAATAGGACGCTGATTGGAAAGTTCACTTGCTACTCTGACATATTCAAAATGATTCCTTGGCTTTCCAGACTGATTCTCACGGCGACATTCAACTGAAGCTTGTGAGATCAGGGTGGTCTCGTGAGGCTAACTGTCTGTATCTCCCTGCTAAACATTATAATGGATATAAATGTATGCCGCAATATACTTTTAACTGATGTGTAATATAAAAATGCCCCTCATGTACAGTTGTCATGAACAGGGAGACGAGCTATAGAGACTAAAATCTCTAATTGAACCAAGCTGTCAACATGTACAGTATATTTCTGCTGTAAAGTTGCGGACCTGTGGGGATTTTGACTCACTTTTGGATGCAGCTTCAAGTAGCCATTTAGGGAACTGTGTATTTTGACGCTTGAGAGACGTGAACAGTGATTGAACAAACAAAAAAGTGGGCTGGCCCTCGTCTTTTGCCTGCCCCGGCCTGACAATCGATCGGTGGCCAGCCAGTCAATACTCTCAGACCCAATTAGAGGAACCTCTGTCAGTGGTGTGTGTGTGTGGGATGGAGGGGGATGGGGGTGGTCAGTGTGTGTGTGTGTTGTGTGTATGTGTATGTGTTTGTGGGGGTCAGTGTGTGTGTCTGTGTGTGTGTGGGGGGGGTCAGTGTGGGTGTGTTTGTGTGTATGTGTGTCAGTGTGTTGTCATGGATAGGTTAATTGTAAGACAGAGGTTTTATCATTCACACACACTGTGAATGTTCCAGAAGCTTTATTTAAAAGATTGATTAACGGGAGGGACCAGGGTTGAATATGCGGTAGATTTAGGTACACATGTAAATGGATGTGGAATCATTATCTTTCTTCACAGCTCAGTAATAAGAATTGATTTCCACATAATCTGTCACTGGACACACACCGCCCTAATATGGCCTGAGATATTCATCAGGGCTTGAGTATGCAGCGCGGAACGAAGCCGTGTGCATGCGTCAGTCTAGACACTCCAGTGAGGAATCGGCTGCCCACTAGACAGACTTCTTCACTGTGTTTTAAATCACTTCTCTAAAACCCAAAATTTTTCATTGGCTTCCGACACCTGAAGTTTCTCATTTGTTTGAGTAGAATTGTTGTTGTTTTATTTGTATTTTTACTGTGTGTGTGATCTATGTATCCCTTGTGCTGTTTATTTTTGATTTTTCCTGTACTGCACTGTTGGTTGTTTTTAAAGTGCTTTATGAATCAAATTAGAAATTTGATTGATACTGTATAGTCTTTAGACCAGATGAGAGGATTAACATTCATTAATAATAATAATAATAATGATAATACTCTTTATTTGTATAGCGCTTTACAGAGATGGAATACATGTACAGTCGTGCTTCACATAAACAAATACAACAATACAGAAAGACAGCATACATGTTTCAGTGTGTTGTTATGGTGTAATGCACCCCGTCACACAACAGCATACATGTTTCAGTGTGTTATGGTGTAATGCACCCCGTCACACAACAGCATATATGTTT
>JAODUK010058741.1:12179-22386 GCA_027564635.1 Typhlichthys eigenmanni
GTACTTTTAGCCAAACAAAAAGCCTTTCTCTGCCCTCCCTTCCTCCCTCCCACTTCTCTTAATGCGCCTCCCGTTTTTGCTCCATGAGGGAAAGCTTCCATCGGTATATTGGATTTACCATTATTACCGGCTTTGTGCAAGAATTAGCTCTGTTGCGCTTTTTGTAGCCTACGCGATATTTGCCTTCGAACGGAGAGATCGGCTATGCATGAGTATACACCATGTTGACACACACACAAACACACTTGCACACATGCACTTTAGCTAGGAAATGATCATGCCTAGACATGGGCTTGGGTTCATGCATATATTGCAGCAACAAACAGAAGTCTCCATGGTGATGGCAGATCATAAACCTTGAAAGTAGGCTGGGCTACACTTCTCACTCCGTTATGGCAATCCCAGGACACTACGACCCACCTGAACGTTTGTGGTTTAAGCACAATACGGGCCAAAACGGGCGCAGCGGTTAGGGGTTCAGGCAATAATGCAAGCCTGTAGCGGGGAGGAGTAGAGAGCGGTGACAGGCGCTTGTTGAGGGACGTGTGAGTTTCAAACCAAAACAACTGTAGGCTAATAGCTAACACTCAGAATAGAGTGAGCTAGTTAATGTAAACATTACAATTTTATTTAAATATACGTCTAACAAGGTCCGACCTTAGCTGTGCTAGGGTTCCTCACTCTTTTTTAGGCATGGCTACCCTCTTCTTCAGAGATGGAAGTAACTAATCACAAATACATACTTACATACAGTAAGTAGCTTTTTCAGGTATCTGTACTTTACAAAAGTATTTCTTTTTAGGACAACTTTGTACTTTTACTCGTTACATTTTTACACTACTCTTTACATTTTCAAAACCGGCTACAGTGTGCCTTCCCAATATCATCAAGATCGATTTCAAACTAAATGGATTGGACAAAAACTGAAGAAAATACTATCCCAGGTAGGCCTATTGGTGCATTTTACATATATTACATAAGATGAAACAGGCAAGAAAGGGTCAGCTCATATTTCAGAAACCATCCACTCCACAGTATAGACTAATTTTATTCATTCAGATTTACCAGAATAGGCTATTATAAATGAGAGACAGAAGCTTTAGTGGCAAATCTGGTGACTATAAGCCATCTAAATTTAGTGGCAATGATGGTTAACTCTATCTTCTGCATTTAGCACCTTCTCATCTACATCACATTGTATGTCATGTTCAGCCCTACACAATAATATTGTGGCATGTCTGATCCATCCCAGGCAATAGGATACAATGGGAAGCAGCTGTGGTTAGTCTATAATTGGTATATAATTGCAGTTCTAAATATTGATATAAATCAAAGTTCAGTTAGCTTTTTCTCTGAAACTGCCGGTACAAATGTACTTAAAAAATGTCTATTTTTCACTTTTCAATACACTTTAGAGCCTGTACTTTTTTTATTTTATTTGAGTACAGAAGTTGAATCAGTACTTTTATCAGAGTTATTTTTTACACATACTCCTACTTAAGTAATGACTGCATACTTTTGACACTTCTGCTTTTCTTGAGTTGTTTGCAAGTGCTAGGCTCAGCACTCGGATTGTCATTTCGGAAACGCATTCCTTTAAGTTTTCAAAAGGTGGAGTCAGTCAATCTGGAGAAGGATTGTTGATTTGAACTCTATCAAAACAAAAACTCCTCCCCTTTCAATACCATAGGGTGCTCCCTCAGAAGCTCTGCCCCACACATTGAAATGCATTCCGAAGGCCAGAATAGTCTTGTGTGGTGCGGTCTGCACCACTTTGAAAAACGTGATTATTACAGCGCGGACACAGAACAGACAGGGAGTAGATTTTTGCTGAATTTTACAAAAAGTGTATTTGCTTACTATAACATTTAATAACATAGTTGCATGGTTTTGCAAGCCTTTGTCTACTATTTCAAGCCCACAGTATCAACCCTACACCCACTATGGGTACCTGCCAACCTCACCCCAGTGTCCTCTTTTAAAATAAAAGAAAAATATATGGCCATCTTGGTATAACACTGTAATCCACCATTACAGTATGGGGAATACTTAGGTTATATTCTCACATGCTGAAGACAGGTTTACAATGGGATTAAAAATAAATTACCTTAATGCCTATGGGAAAATGGACAGCGCCTTTACCCCTGAGCTTTGCCACCGAAAGGGGTTGAGGGAAGGCAGGGAGGCATGTCCAATGTGCAATGTATTCAACTTTGATTGGCTGGATCCCTCAAGCTCTCAGCTTGCCCTCATTGCCTCTGGGGCCCCTCATCTGCGGAACAACAGTTGAAGACAAGCGGAGAACTGGTATTTTGGAAGGGACGACTGGCTGGGAAAGGTGAAGGTTCACATGTCATGAATGGACCTGTTAAGAGCTGTGATGTAGGCTTAGCATGGACCCAATGCCCCTTGAAAGTGCAGTTCTGTTTGGTTTATTGGATTGGTCAGTTGACATCAACAGACAAAATGAATGGATGAATCCAATTTGTTGTAGGAAATTGGATTTAGAAAGATTTCCTCAATATTCTAAACTAACAAGGGACAATCTAACGACAACATCAATAGGCTATTTCTGGAACAACTTTGATTTTATTTGCGTATTGGCCGCTATCAAATAAGATTATAAAGACATCATGCTTTAGATATACTACTGGAATTATGTAATGGATACTGCCGCCATCTAGCGGGAAACTATGGTCGCTGCACATCCTGCAAAAGAATCAGGTCACCACTGGACAATCATGCCAACACAAACACAGTGTGTGTGTGACAGTAAATGTTAAGCATGTTCTAAGAAATATTTTAGGGATTTTCTGAATATTTTCAATAACTTTTCTTTTCCCTTCACGGCCAGCCTGCAACATAATGCCTTTTCCCTTTTTAATATTTCTGTCAAAAAAATAGCTCTGGGCATAAAGTACTTTTCTCATAGAGAAAGACAAAGTTTTACACTTCATAGCTGTGAAACCAAGGCCCAGCATACCTAAATCTCCTTGTAAGCTCTTCGAGGCATGGCAAGTCTTTGTTAGCAGTTTGGATATAGCCAGTCTGGACAGAAGCTCAAATGAGAAAAACATTAAGAATGATTGATGTCATTGTAAGCCATCGCCTACTTTAGTTGTGATCAGAAAAAAAAGTATATAGTTTGACGTCTAAACACGCACAAAGCCCCAGTTTCACAATCTACCTTTGCGTGTAGGCCCATCATTTCAAACAAGCTAATCACATGCGTAAAACAATAACCTGCTTTAGGCAGAAAAATGTCAAGCCATAATAGCCACATTATTTTCAACTAGGTAGTGGAAGAGTTAAGAAAATTAAACATTGTAGCAAACATCTCTTAGCAGGCCCATATGTCTAAAAAGTAGCGACTGAAATATGTGCCGCCCTTTTTCCCACTCCTCGTGTAATTACTGTGATGTGTATAGTTGCATATTTTGTATTTTTACCTTAATATTGCACTTGTTAGCTCCAATACAACTATTTGTACAGTAGAGTCAGCAGGGGGACAACGTGAGCTAGTGTCACTGACTGACTTAATGACCTCGTTAAAAAGTGCATGCGCTGCATTAAATACAGCATGTCAGCGCTATTCAATTCCAGTCCTGGAGGGCCACTGCCCTGCACGTTTCAGACGTCTTCCTACTCCAACACACCTGAATCAAATGCGTATGTAGTTAGAAGCCTGATAAGACCCAGTTATCAGGCGAAATTGAAGCTCGTTGTCTTTCTGAAACAGAAGACAGTCTATTCCCCCCCCCTCCCAAATCAGGGTTAAAGTCTGCATATTCACAAAACCTGTGTTCTTACCTGTGTAGGGCACTGTATATTGGACAACACCTGACACTGTGAGCTTGTCCTTATAATAATTCACCCACTTACTATAAATGGCTGGAGGAAAATAAAAGAAATAAATATTTTGGATAACTGTTGGATTTAATATTTAAGCAAATTTATAAAAAACTTTTGGATTAAAATCGTTATAAATTAGACATAGTATTACCTGAATAAAGCAATATCAGTTTTCATACCTTTAACTAAATATCAGTTTAGTCAAAGCCCTGTCTGACAGACATGTCAAAAATACCTAAACATTTATTGTAGTGTAAAATATTACTGCATAACAAAAAGGACATTGAGATTAAGGAGACATTTTCACTGATTTAAAGAGAACATTATTTGCTTATGTTCAAGTATTCCTGTTCCATTCTATCGTCAATAAGCGTGTCGGGATGCTCAGAGTTTGTGGTTTGCTCCGTTGGCAAAACATGAGCTGGATTTAAGCTCCCACTTCCCTCCACATCCAGAAAGTGGTCCGACATAGTTATTACTTCCTGTCTCCGGCCACTGTGCTCCCTGCCGACATTCGTGTTCACGTCCATTGGCTCAACAACGGATTTCAACGGAAGGCCGTGCTCGTTTCCAAAGAGCAATATGGCGCTACTGAAGTTCCCCAAATCAGCTTCAGCGTCTATGCTTTCTCCATCCAAGATGTCTTCCTGGGGGCGTCCGGCCAGAGCCCTGGCAGCCTCTTCTTCAGGAGGCCAAACCCTGCCCAAATAAGGCTCTTCTTGCTTTACCGTAGTGGAGAATTTGAATACCAATTCCTTCGCTTCCATCTTGTCCTTTTGGGTCGAGGCGGCCCTCACACTGCTAAATGAAGTGCTGCCCACAATGTCAGCATACGTGATGGATTCAATCCGGAGAGGGCGCTCAGGTAGTCCCACTATGGTTGCGTTCGCCGCACCGTAGGAGAGGCTACTTTTAGCAGACATAATGGGAGTTTGGCTAGTGACATGCTTGCCCTTAACACGCTTACCTCTCACAACTCCATGGGAGGGCGTGTTCTTCTTAAAAAGCTGGGCAACCATCTGAAATGGCTTGGGGTAATCTTTTCTTTGTATTGTTGGTGTGGATTCAGTTGGGTGTGCAAGATCTCTGAAAGTACCCGCTGGGGACTTTCTGAGAAGTGGGTGGGCTGTTATGCTTTGTTCTACACCATTGCCAAGTATTTCGTTCTGCGGGCTTGTTTTGAACAACTGAATAACACCCTCATCGGGTATCGACATGTTCACAATAAGACTCTCTGTAATGCCACCTTTCAGTGGTGTTCTGACGCTAGGTGTGCGCCGGGTAATTCCTTCAGAGTTTATTTTTCCGATGTATTTTGCTGTGACTTCCTGGAGAGTAGTACTTGGTTTCTGTTTACGCATAGCTGAGAAGGGCTTGTAACGGCTCTTGATCATGCCGCTTTTGGGTTGCCAGATACGGCGGTTGGCAGGCCCGGAGCTATTAGGGCGCATGTTAGGCATGCCAGCCTCGCCAGCAACATTGATAGATGTAGCTGAAGCTATGACGCCTTCTCTCTTCCCAGTGCTGTCACTGCGATACACGCTTTCATAGCTGTTGATTTTCCTCTGAATGGAGTTGGCGCCCGCTGTTGGGGCACGCCTTTGAATGCCTGTTTTAAATGTCTCAGGTGCTGACACAGGCTCGGACCTGGCAACATTTTCGGGAGCGGCAGCAGAGGACGGGGATTTAGATAGCCATCCCCGCACGGCGGGGGCATAAGCTGACTGCTTTGAAATAGTTCCCTGTAGAGCACCACTACTGCTTAAACCGCCCATTAAAACGGGTGCCATGGCAACATATACAACAGCAATAGGCCTGGTGTATTCTGCCGAAGAATGAATATTTGGAGGAGTAGTGCTGTATCGCTCACCAAACCTCTGATATCCAGATGAATGTAAATGGCCTGTTTTAGTGCTGTAGTCCATTGCTTTTCCAAAGCTATATTTATGACGGTTAACTCCTCTATATGTGCTGGTGGGGTAGAACATACCTTTCCCCACAACTTGCTTCTGAGGTTTATGCTCAAACGCTCTAGGCAGAAAGTTGTTTTTATATGATCTCCCAGGTTTTGAATCCATCGTGTAGCCTCCAAGTTGTGCGACGGCCACCTTTCCCTTAGCTTCAGGTTTATCACTGACAAGAGAATAGTGAGAATTCACAAATTGTACAGGCAAAGACGTTTCCATGGTCGCACCTCTCTCTGAATATGGTCTCAGATGCAGAGGATTCTTGTAAGACTGTGTAGCTTGATGGGAGTAGGTTTGGTGGCGGTGTGGGAACACGTTTGTGTTTTGATGGAGCAGTTTGCCGTTGTTGGAGGCAAGCTGTGCTTCATTGCTGGGATCTTCATTTGGCAGCTGCAGTCTGTTAACATTAGATGAGTGGTCGTTGTGCAATTGTAGAAAAGGGTAATTT
Organism: Typhlichthys eigenmanni; assembly: GCA_027564635.1. NCBI lineage: Eukaryota > Metazoa > Chordata > Actinopteri > Percopsiformes > Amblyopsidae > Typhlichthys > Typhlichthys eigenmanni. The sequence goes on from JAODUK010058741.1 coordinate 18,447, forward strand.
TGTTGGCTCCATATAGCAGGCGATGCATTTATTCCAGTAAGGAAATGCTGTGCGTCGCCTTTGATTTTAATGGGAGTGTCACTTCCATTAGAGGTGGGCGTGTGGAACAGATAAGAGTGGTGATTCATGCTCGCAGGTTTCTCCCCGCCAAGACCTGCAACCTGACGGGAATGCGCAGATGATGGTGGTGGTCCCATTTCTGGACTAGGTGGGGGGGAGGAGAAGTGCAAATGACCCCTGTCGATGCCTGGGTGAGCTGCTGTCTGAGGACCAGTGGCCATATTAGCCCGACTCATTGTTCTAGAGTCATGTTCATTTGTAGGTTCACTGTCCTGGGAAATATAGTTTTCACCATTGTGAATTCCTGTGCTTGACACGGGCCCACTAAAAAACCTAGCACCCTGGGTTAAAACAGGGGTCAAATCTGGAGAATGCCGACTGAGTTCTGACTGGCGGTCCGTTCCGCTTTCAGTATCCTGTGGATGTTTACTTGGTTTCCGAACAATGGGCAGGTACCCACTAGAATAGTATCCGCCACCTGTTTCAGCATGAACTAAGCCACCAGGTTGGTCGGTGTGGCCGCCTGGCATTGCGTTGAGGGGTAGACGGCCATTCTCTGCAATGTGCCAGCTTGTGCCAGCAGTGGGTTCTCTGTTCTGGGGACGGTCGTAGACGCTACCAGCAGTGCGTTCACCTCCTCTGTAGCTCTGTAGCTTGATTACGCTGGGTCGGAACGGAAGGCGTCCGTCACCTGAGACAGCCTGCCTGTAGCGGGAGCGGACCGCGCTCGGACGATTATCAGTCTCGGGATCTACTCCGGTCCTCTGCCTCATGTGTTGAGCCCGGGAAGGGAGCAGACCATTGAAGAAGTTACCACTATGATGAGGAAAGTCTGGACCGGCCACACGTCTCCATGTGACTTGGTTCAGCCCGCTTGACCCGTCTTGTCTCGATGTGATGATTCTGGCTGAGAATATAACAGTTAAAATATCAAATCAATAAAATAATATTACTTAATGTCTCACATTACATCTATATTGCATACAGAACACAACAGCCACGATAACGTTGAAGCCTGGATAATACAAGTATTAGATATTGTATAATGTCTGAACACAATAACAAATTACTACAGCATGAGGTAGATCATGTTTTCAACATAATTATGGAAATTAATTTAAAAATGTTGCAGGTAATTTAGCATTGTATGGCCATGTTCATCATTTTCATTCGTGTGGCTGGGTATGCCTACAGTAGGTTGGAGTTGTTTTGTTATGGTTAATAATAAATGTACAAGGAAGCCAAACTAATGGATTCGATTCAAGCACACGTCAACAATGCAGGGTTACAGTAGGCTACATCGATAACCTGATTACATTCCAGAAAGATTAAAAGTTAAAAGTCCATATTATAGACTATTACCCGCAGCGACGGCAGTAGACAATTTGAAAATTGCGCCGATAGTCACATAGACAAACAGGAGTCTGTGGAGAAAAATAGCAGTTGCCTTCACAAATCAAAAGAGGAAAAAAAATTGCTACAAGCCTAATCACCACTCATATTTCTGTAGCCTGCTGTGGTCAAATAAATAGCATAACCTAAATAATATTACCTTGAATAAAGATCCCTAGTACCATTGCAAATCATGATTGACAATAACCACACAGAATCTTATATGCTAAATCAAAACAGGGTGTTTTCTATCCCGACAACAGTTTTATCCAACAGAAGGCATAGGATACTTGACTTCCGCTGGTCACGTCAATTTGGGTTATTTATCGCACCTGTCGGTATAGTTTATTGGTTTTGCTCTTGGTATGTTCAGTTATAGGCTAGCGCATGCATGCGCCTTTACCAAAGACTAAATAAAGGACAACAATGGAAGCTTGATTTAAACGTTTTATTTTAAAATTTAATAAATACATCCTGGAAAAGGTAACAAAATAAAATTATCTGGGTAAATAAATAATAACAGTAGACCAGGCATATGAATTAGATTTTATAACAAAAATAGTAAAAACAAAAAAACAAAAAATACAAAAATACAAAAATACAAATAAATGAAACATTATAATAAATATTCCTGGACATTTTGTCATCAATATGGTCGTGTGTGTTTTGTGTCTTGAAACAAGTGCAGTGCATGCTTTAAGACAAAATGCTAAATATTTTCGTAGACTATCCTAAATAAATAGCCTTTATATTTATTCACAGTTATTTGGTCCAGTGTTAAATAATAACAATGAATGTGTGGCATGCAAATGAATCCCACGTCAGAACTTGGCATGCAAATGAATCCCACGTCAGAACTTGATGAGAAAGTGGGACATTTGTGATATTTTTCTAACGGTCCTCATTGTCCTTTGGCAGATCGATGTAATTTCACAACAGGATGGGATCTGCGCGTCTATCGTCACATTGTCCATTGAAGTGGTTGACCTTGCCTTTCAAAACAGGTAGGATACCATAGCAAGGGCTCTCAAGTCATCCCGTGTCATACAGTGTGCTGAAGGAATAAAAAGAAAAACGGATTAGAATTAAAATCATGAAGCAAATTTTTTTAGCCTATAGGCTATAACAAACATGAACATATAACATTATTCGTGTAATAGGCTTATTCCGTTTCTGTATATGCCTATATAATGATAAATGTGGAAACAGACCAACAAGCTAACTACTTACATGATGGGTTTTTGCCGATTATCTTTCCCCAAACGCGCTTCCAGGAGAGCTTCAACTTGCCACCTGTTGATCTAGGGGAGGAAGATGAGTCGGCTGTCTCTGCGCTCTGTGAAACCGTCTGACAGCCGTTCACCTCACAGTCTTCGTCCGTATCGTCGCTGTCCAGGACACCCTCGGCCGCCAGGCGTTCAAGGACGCCCTCGTCCACCCTCAGCGCAGCGCGGATCTTCTCGCTGCTGCAGACGGCTGTGACTTGCCGACATAGCGGGCAGACGATTGATCTATCCGGCTCAGCATTTGTGTCCTGTCCGGGAGGTAGGCAGAGAGACGTTAGACAGCTTTCGCAAAAGCTGTGCTTACAATGTAGCTCTCTAGGACACCGCCGACCCGCGTTATAGATCTGATAACAAATCCCGCACTCGAGTTCTGAAAACATGCCGGTTTGATGACTCAGACAAAGTGTGCTGCTCCTGTTTCACTCTGAGTTTTGAATGAACTTGGGAGATTTCGTCTAGGCGGCGGCCTATAAGCCTGAAGTGTGGGGCGGGACTTTCACTTGACAGGTGGCCAACATCTTGTTTCGTCAGTCTTATGACACAATCCAAACATAAATAGCCCATGACGACAGTATAGGCTAACAATATGCATATGGACAAACACCTGACATATTTGTATTAAACGCCTAAAATAACATATAATATTATAAAAATAATAAAGGCCTAGGCTATATAGCCTACTTATAATAGCCTTTTCTCAAAACAGTACCTCTCAGGCTTTCAAATTTCGAATCAGAAAAAACATTGGAATATAGCCTATTCGAATTGCTGTTGATAAAAGACGAATTAAGTGAAAATGTTCAATATGACCTTAAGTTATATGCTACTAGACATTCCCAGAATATCATGGCAAAACACTCACGCACGCACGCCCACACCTACACTGCCTCCTAAACCAACATACAAGGATTTCCGTATTCACAGCAAAGCTGTGTGAGTCAGCAGGCAGATAAAGCATGTCCTGAAATCCTTATTTGGCGATATCCGCCATTTTTTGTCTCAAATTCTGTCCCGATGCGACTATACGTCATGCGTTTCCATTTCACTTACTGTAAGTGGTTACAGTATGTGCTATGGCTGCATGTGAAAATTAACTTTTAACCACATCCAATAGTTTCTAAAAACTATTATGACCACTGACGATGACGAGTATTTTCTTAACCAGGTCATAAAGATATTGTTTATAAGCCCTATCAGCCTAT
>JAODUK010058741.1:25245-42248 GCA_027564635.1 Typhlichthys eigenmanni
CTAGTAGACTTCTCACATGCCACATTGAATATATGCCACATTGAATATATATTCACATTTGTTCCTGCTGTTAGAATTTAAGCAATTTATAGGCTTTAAGATATCGTTGATTAATAAACCCGTTAAATATTGGTAATGTTTGCTGCATCACCTGTTTATCTAATGATTTTAGTTGTTAAGGATAAAAGCTTAATGCAGTAAATGTAAAATGTGCACACATACACAAACTCACACGCGCGCACACGCACACACACACACACACACACACACACACACACACACACACACAAACAGACGCTGTGAAACTGTATAATCACTTTCATTCGCAGCTCCTTTGCTTTGTTTTCATAATTGTCTTTGGATGATTAGCCTTTCTTTCGGTCTATTTCACAAAACACATTATGTACGAGTGTGTGTGTGCGTGCTTCCGTGTATGTGTGTGATGAGGGGGATCAGCAAGCTTATCTTAGCCTACGCGTTGGAGAGGTTAAATGGATAAATGCTATGACTCACTGGCTGTGGAATCTCTTCATAAAACGGAGAATAACCCGTTCAGCATCCCCAAGGGGGAAACTGACATTTTTAACTTTAAGCGTTAGTTATAGCCATATGTTTTCCTGTTTTCTTCGTATTTTGACCTGGCGGCAGTTGATCTGGACAATGTGTTCTGTTCACATGCAGTACTGGTAGTGGTAGACTAATGCTCTACTATTGGGTCCAGTAAAGCACTGGCTAAGCCTTCGCAAAGCCAGCTAGGTGTTTTTCCTGGGCACCAGCGGAGGCTGCGCGTCACATACGGCAGCAGAAGAGGCTGCTCTTAAGTGCAGCTTACACGACCAGTGTCGTACTGAGCATGGTGTTCCTCGACATAGTATGAGGCTCAAATAAGGTATAGTGGAAGTAGGCCTAACAATAGGCCATTAGTAATATACATGTAATAAAGTTATGTATTTAGAATATTTATATTATTTACGACAGGGGATCCTTTTAGCTTTACAATAAATACTCACAAGCAACATAGAATTTTGGCTTGAATTCCACTTTGTGTTTAAACTGTAAATCCGGATTGTTTAAAGTTTTGTGAAACACTTGTTCATTTTTTGAAAATATACCTCCCTCTGGACTCAGATGAAGTACACGTGTTTGTCTAAAGGTGTGTTTTGTTGATGCTATAGCCTACACGCTATCAACAAAACATACAATATATGTTGGCCTTTCTCAGAATGCTCTGTAAGCACAGAACAAGCTAAACATTTATTATCTGGCATGTGGCCTAAAAGAAAAAAAGACCAATGAATATTCTTACGTATAGCCCATATAATGCTAGGCAGAACAGTGACTGTATATGCCTGGAGGGAGCGATTGGAATGTCCCTGTTCCATCCCACACCAATGAAACGGCATAATGTAACGGTGACACGACAGCAGCGATAGTGACAGTGAGTGGTGTTGCGCTGATCTCCCCCCTCTCCAGAGCTCCGAGAAATGAGTCTATGTACGGGCGACATTTCAACATCCTCTGCTTCGTCTTTTTGTTAGTTTCAACTAATGTGCTCGTCCAGTAGGCACAGCACCTGCTCACTGCTAGGAAATAAAGCACGGTGCAATGCACCCTCCCTAGTCCATTCTCAGCAGAGACTATAGTCAGTCATTCTGGAGAACGCTTGTTGATCTGTACATAAACGCCTCTCTCTCATATGCCGTAGGCTCTCAGAAACTCCGCCGCACAAAATGCATTGTGAAGACTGGACATTGTTGTTGCGTGGTGCGATATGCACCACTCTGTGTTACTAAAGCTGGCTGTGCAGAAACACCAGATTCGTTTTATAACACACACACAGAATGGGCAGCTATAGATTTGTTGAATTTGACAAAAAGTGCATTATTTTACAATCGCTGAATGTATTTTTTATTGATTCATAATTACAGGTGGGTCAGAGTACACAGTTTGTGTCTGGAGGAATCAACATTAGAGGCAGGGTCTGTCATTCTTGAGAATTAACTTGAAATCAAAATCAAAACAAACTGTGTTTGCCACATGTGTTCCTATTTACAAAGGCAGGGTTGAGATTTACCAGATAATTTTTTCCGCATGCACAGAGAAGGGTAAGATTGTGAGGACATATTTGGTGAATTTGACCAAAAGTGCTTTGGTTTTCAATATATTACAATCATATACCTTTAATAAAAACATTGTTGTTTTGGTTTCAAAATTAGCATGCCTCTCCCACACCATCAGAGACTCTGTGTGCAACAATTTATGTATGTGAATAAAAAAAAGAAAAATTAAATAAACCATATGTTCTGTTCTTTAATGTTTTCTAAAATATACAGTATGTTATTGTTCCCACCCTGGTCTATTGAAGCCAAACAGCCAAACATGTTTCTCTCTTATTATATCAGATAAAGACCAGGGAAGATGGGTCTAAAGGCTAAAGATTATTGTCCTGACAGTGGCACCTTTACATGCATAGGCTACTTACATTCCACTATTATTCTGACTATGGCAATATTTGATATAGGTGTCATGTAAATGGAATATTCCGGTTGGTAGAATATTCTAAATGTGGCCTTTTTAAGAATTGTAACAATTGCCAATATACATTTTTTGTAGGAGCATGCAGGCTAATACATACAGTACATATTGTCATTGCAAGAACAGGGTGATTTTTACAAACTAATATACAGTACATATATATTATAGTACATGACGATGGAGAGTGCTGCATCTATCTCCTTGATAATATTCATTTGATTGACATTTGGCAATTAAAGACATTTTTGTTTTTCACTTAGACTAATGTTATTATTATTATTATTATTATTATTATTATTTTGTTGTTATTATTGGTTTTGATGATGGCTTCATGAATATTGATGATGATTACATTGGTTCCTCATGATAGGATACAGTTTGTATAGAGATTATATATTGCCTATAGGACCCCACTAAAACCTGCATGTTTTACTCTTTTACTTGTAGGCTATAGCCTACAAATGTCCCCCAGCAAATAATAGCCTATAAGAATAAACTAGTCTATTTAATTGCGTTTGAAAAATAGCCTAAACATTTTGGTGTAATACCACAGCCTGAGCCTACTGGCTATATTCAATTTCAGGTAACCTCTCTGGTCTGGTTGTCAGTATAGTTTCCCTGTCCTCCGGCAAGCAACTAACCAATTATAAGACCATTCTAATTCGTTTTGTGAATGCCTGCCTGGTTTGAAAACCAATTGCAATACAAAAAAGTGATGGAGACGGTAAAAACGTTCTCTCAGCGGCGGGGGTCCACGCCACAGTACGTAAAGGCGGGGCAGACGTCACACGCCGCGTTGGCTTGCAAAGTCCTGAAAAGTTTTTAGACCCCCACCCCCCTCCCCTGTATGTTTTTGTTGGGGGAAAAGTTGTTGGTAGTGAGTCGTGTGAATGTAGAGCGTGGGTCGTTTTTAGCCCCTAGAAAAAATGGGAATGCGCGTTTGTAAATCATAAATATACGACTTTACGGAGGTAAGCGTTTTGCTTAACGAGGGTTCGGTGCTTTGCGTGTTCTCGACTTGCAGTAAAATCAGTGGCCATCGTCTCGTTAGCCACCTAGCTGCTAACTAGCCAGTAAGCTACCTCGCCTTATGGTGTTTTTTTGTGGAAGGACTTAAAACAACAATCGCGATGGCGGAAACTAAAATAATATATCATATCGACGAAGAAGAGACGCCGTATTTGGTGAAGATACCAATTTCCGCCGAAAACATTACGTTGTTGGATTTTAAACAGGTCTTAAACAAGCCCAACTATAAATTCTTCTTTAAGTCTATGGACCAAGACTTCGGGTGAGTGGACGTGATTGTGCTTAGGGAAAATGTGTGGTTTGCATGCAAAGTGATGAGCAGCAGACATAGTCATAGTTTATTCACCACTCTTAATGCAATTTAAAATATGCCTTAACATGATAAGAAAGACGGGCAGATTATAACTTGCTGACATTTTTATTAAGATGAGCGAGCTGTACATTTTACTCTTAGACTGGCTCAGATAAAAACTATTAAACACAGGTTTTGTGAATGTCTATCACATTAGTGTCATCGGGGTGGCTGTGCCAACTTGAATAAAGCAATCCCATCAGATAACTCAGACAGCCATCCAAGTCAAACCCCCACCCAGTCTGCCGCTATGATTATAGAGATTATTATAGTAAATACAGGATGTAAAAACATCCCGGCAATATCTGTAAACTTCAATGAGCGGTATTTAAAAAAAATGTTAACCGTCGTTTACAATGGGAGGCATGTCCCTTCTCTGGTGCTTTTCTTTGCTTTTCTTTCCCTTAAGCCTCATCCCTCCCTCCCTCACTCCATCATCTTGTGAAATCCTCGTCTTTTCTTTCTTTCGGGAAAGAAGCCAGGGTTTTGTCTCCCTTTTAACACATTGGCCTGCAAGCCACCCTTCCATTCCGTTGCTTCCTCTCGTCTCTTTCTCCATACCCAGACTCCTCCAGCTCTGAAAGCGCAGTCTCTAACAATTAATCTTTTTTTTCCCTTTTCTTTTTCTGGTGGCCCTGCTTGCAGAGTAGTTTCTTCCAATGGAATGCGTGCTTGCGGTGAATTCACGCAGCGAGACCCCTGCAGCTTCTGTTAAATTAATCGCGTTTCTATATTAAAGTAGTCCGTTTATGTTCCTCTTTGGATGGCAACTAACTTATTTTCACACAGGTTTAACAAAACATCGTTGAAATAAAACTTATTTACATTACGTTTTAGCCTATGCTATCGCAAGAGCTTGATGATGTTAAGGATACCTGTCTTGGAAAATCGACTGTATTAGAAATGTTTGACACAGCAGTTTAAATTTGCCTATTCTGGTACCGTTTCACTTGAGGCACATTCCATCCATTTCACAGTTAATTGAGCACATAATATTAGGCCTATATCCTAGTTTTAACCATCCAGCACTCTGGAAGATGTTCAAACTGTTTTGAAACTGAAATCAAATGGAATGGCACTCTCACCTGAAATTGTCCAAACCTAGCTCCTGTCTAACAACTGTTTCAAGTAGTTCTAGTAGCATTAATACACTGAGTTTTAATTCTTGCTATGAGACCAGCTGTGTGGAGCTGTGTATGTCAGTGTGAGCAGACCACAAACTCCATTGTAAGCCCAGTGGTGGGGGGAGTGGGTAGGCAGGAGCTAGGGTCGTTTTTTTTTGGATGTCTTGGTCAGAATACACAGTACGCAGGGTGACAGAGCAGGGTGTTGTGGTCTGTTTTTATTAATAATTAGAGGTATTTAGTATTTTTCTGTAATTATGTGCTGGGGGGGGGGGATGTTTCAGAGAGATTATTAGTGAGTGACAGACAGGGGATGTTCTTTGTGTTTGTTTGGGGTGTATGGGGATTAGCGGTTCTCTGGAAGGGAAGTAGGGGCAAGAATTTCAGGTTTGATCATTCCAGAGGCACACATCTTATTTTGAGCCCTGTGTGCATGTTAGTCGAAGTATTGTAGAGTGCGTGTGAAATGGCTCGGACTGAGGTGAGGTCATTCGTTTGCCTGCTAGTTTAAGTACTAGCAGGCACACAGAGACAGACACACAGACACAAAGACGGACACAAAGACAGAAATACACACACGCAGAGACAGGGAGACAGACACATGGCTAGGTTTTCCACCGTAATCCCTCCCCTAGCGCCCGCAACAACACGGGCTGTACGCTGCCACTCACCCACCAAACCAACTCCCGACAGCTGCGTGTAAAATCCCCAGCGGAGCCCGAACCAACTCTCTCTCTCACACACACACACACACACGTACTCGGAGGCGTGGTGGCGGGGGGGCGGGGGGCATGTGAAGCTGCTGAGCTTGGCCCCTCAAAGAGCCGCCGTGGTTTAAGTGTCCCTCTGTGTACCACTTGTGCCCGGCATCCCACCCCCCCCCACCCCCCTCCCCCGCCACGGGCACACTGCTGTAATAACACGGTGAGACGGCTGGCATGGCACGGGGAGATGACATGGCCAAGGCCGGTCGTTTGCCTGCCTGACTTGCCACCGAGGAGAAGGAGGAGGGGGTGGTGATAATGGAGGAGCAAAGAGGAGTCTTGACAGATTTAAGGAGCAGGTCTGACAGTGCTGTGGCCATATGGTAGTCGAGCCCAGTCGGATGTGAACGGGACTGCGCAGTGCTGCGGTTTTGTTGATACGAGTGGTGTTATGTTACCATTTACGGAGCCAGGCCTGTGTAGAAATATCAAATACTTTTTTTCCACAGAGAACGGTGAGATAGACAAATGCAAGGAGAAATTTGTTGTATTTGACAAAAAGTGTATTATCTTAAAGTAGCTGAGTGACTATACATTTAAGTAGCAGAAGAGTGGCGACCATGTGTAGGGGTTTATTCTACAGTGTAATATCTGCTGTGTGCTGAGTCGTGGCCTGTGTGTGTGTGTTGTTCCTGACGGTGCCTCTTTCTCCTTATATTCATCTCCAGGGTGGTGAAGGAGGAGATTTCCGAGGAGAGTGCTAAGTTGCCGTGTTTCAACGGTCGAGTGGTGTCATGGGTAAGAAATTACGCCAATACCGGTTTCCTGTGTGTGTGTGTGAGCGTGTGTGTTGACTTGTCTGTGTGTATGTACAGATGTGTCCTGGTGTGTGTGTGCAGATGTGTGTTGATGTGTAGCAGCTGGACCTGTGGATTTCATAGGCTAAACGGGCGTCCTAACTCTGTAGACTAACTGCACCACAGTAAATCATTCACTTCACAAGGTTCCCTGGAAAAAGCAGGGCTCTGCCTTGCTTCCACAGGCCGGCTGAAATGCGCACCTAGAAGGTCTGTCTTGTCTGAGGCCACTCTCCTCTTGAGTTTGCCCCGAGGCTTTCCACGAATCTAGTGACCTTCCCTACAGGGAGCCATAAAACAACGTAACTTAATTTTGGGTTGACTCAAGTTACATAATTGTATTTCATGCTAGCATTCAAACTGCGGTCAAGAATGTCTCGTCTCGAGCGGGATCTTTTTCTTTTAAATACGGGAAGCTTGTCGTGTGATTTGATCGTCCGCGTTGAGGTCGCATGAGCAGGAAATGGTCCTGTCGTATTTTGGTGAAAATATGCTCCCGCCCGCACAGGCTAGTGAATCAGAAGTACACGTTCACAGTTATAATGAAGGGGGGCGGGGCTATGCTGGCATCCGAGCCTTCCAGCCTGGTTACTGCATCATACCAGACCAGGTATGGCAGCCATGCAGCTGACAAGAGGGGATTCCTTGCTATGTTTAAATGACACCCGTGTTCGCCCGCAAGTGCTAATGATAGACTTGCTAGAAACAGTTCAACCTGTCATTTGTTCTGAAGTTTTTTTTTTAAAGGGGGGGCCAGCGATTGTAAGATGGTGCATTTTTTTTGTGTGTCATATTGTGTCATATTTATGTCCACTAGCTGTGTGTGTGGTGGTGGGGGTGGGGGGTATCTATAGTGTTGTGCGGTCTGCACCACACAACACTACCCCAGCCTTGGCGGTGCGTGTCCAGTGCCTCCACCTTTATGTCACTGCATTGGGGGTTTGGCCCAAACAGGCGCCTGCAACTGAGGCATCTGTTAAATGCATAAGAATGAGGGGGCGGATTAAAGAGCAGGGCAGAAAATGGAGGCCAGGACAGACTGCTATGTGATACGGCCGTGGACGGACGGAGGGATCCCATAGGACGAGTTTACAACGGCCACGCTGCCGTTAGAGGGGGAGGGCAGAGCACACTGGAGTGGACATGAGGGCGTGTTCTGGCCTATGTGGGCTAAATCGGCTTCCCTGGCCTCGGTTTACGCCGGGCAGTACCGGTGGAAAACGATTGGATCAGAACTTTGATGATACCCTTGGTGTGACCACGGCCAAATAACCAAGAGGTTTTCATGGTTTTTAAGTTGAGTTTAGTGAGTTTCCAGCGTTGCCACCCGGGTTCTCTCCGACGCATCGCTTCTCATGCCATTTTCAACCGGTTTTCTTTTACTCGTCCGTTGGTATTTTGTCGCTATTCACACAGTGCATTTGTGAGGCTCGTGTAATTAGATGCGGAGCAATATTCAACCTAATTCTTAAGGCACATTACCTTGCAGGTGTATTCATTCATGCGTGCGTGTGAATGTGTGAGAGAGACACACACACACACACACACCCCTTTTCATCAATGAGAGACAGGTTAAGTGTAGGATAGCGTTTCAGTTTGCCCCAGAGACGTCCGTGTGAATAGAATACGGTGTGTGTGTTGAAGTAATTGACATCTTGCCCTCCCCAAGCCCCTCCTACCACTCTCAACCTGATTTGGCCCCCACTCTTCAGCCAAAACCTTCACTAACTTTTGTTATCTCTCTCTCTCATTCTCTCCATCTCTCTCTCTCTCTCTCTCTCTGACACACACACACACACACACCCACACACACACACACACACACACACACACAGTTGGTGTCTTCAGACGCTCCAGTAGCAGAGCCCCCGGTGGCGGTGGTCCCTCCCACGGAGGTCCTCGCCCAGCCCTCGCCCCCTCCTCCGCCCCTGCCCCCCCCTCCTGCCGAGAGGACCGGGGGGATCGGAGACTCCAGGCCGCCCTCGTTCCAGTGAGAGACACACACACACACACACACGCATGCATGTATAGGTTTAAGCGTGAAAGCAAGGATGTTGCAGCGTTGCCCTGATTTGAAAGGTGAAGGTACAATCCTCGATTGTGTTACAGAAACCTGCCCCATTTATGTTTGAAACACAACTTCCCACTAAAGCAGGGGTGGGCATCCCTGGTCCCGGGGACCCGCTGCCCTGCATGTTGTAGATGTCTCCCTGCTCCAACACACCTGATTCACATGAATGGGTCGTTAGAGGCTTGATAAGGAGCCATTCAGTTGAATCAGATGTGTTGGAGCAGGGAGACATATACAACATGCAGGGCAGTGGGTCCCCAGGACCAGGGTTCCCCACCCCGGCACTACAGTGTGGACACAGTTGTAGTGGGAGGGGTAGAGAAGAGTGTGGGCATGCGTGGGAGTAGAAGAACACGGGCCACCCAGTTGTCGAGGGGCCATACTCTTAATATTTTATTTATTTATTTATTAGGATTTTCAAATACACAAAATAAACTGCTGCCAGTGTGGATGTTTAGTTTCTGTGTGTGCACACACATTAAAGAACTATAGACAACACTTAGGTAATCTTCAGTGATCACTTAAGTAATCTATAAACAGACCCAGTCATTTTGTAGATTTCAAGGTTGACTTTGACCTATGGAATTCTCTTCTTCTCCCGTAATCCCAGTCACTGAACACAGACCGGTATGTAGATGGAAATGTCAGGTAGTTTAAGGATTTTAAAAGAATTTCTTAGAAAGTTAAGTTGGCAGTAAATTTATTTGGACATTCAGGTTAGAAAAGAGCATGGCAGATTTGGACCCTGCTGATGGCTCAATGTCTAACCATTTATTTAATCTGCAAGACCACATTGCAAGTAGTTCAGGGCCCTGGTATTATTGGCTGCCCAGTAATCTCTGAATACAGGGAAACCCAGGCCCGCCGCATCTGTGGTCTTTTGTATATGGACTTTGGCTACGTAATGTGCTTTGTTTGTTAACGTTGGAGTATGGAGTCTAATTTCTAAAAACAAAAGCAGCGAGAAAAATTTCTAGACAGAAATCTAGTTGGGGCATTAACACATCTTAATGTGTTAATGCGACCCACTATGGATAGAGGCACAAAACAACAATGTAACGATTGGTTTCACCCACAAGGGGAATTCCGAGAAACTCATCAAGGAGTGTAGCTTTAAACTCAGTCCGACGCGTTTTCCCAACCTCCGCAAAACGCCCCTCGTGTGGTGATAATACCGTAGTGTATCACCATTAGAAACGCCTCATTCAGCTGTGGGATCGCCTTTCAACCATTAGCGAGAACAACAACGGCACCAACAGAACCCGATCTTGAGCGTGAGCCGCCCAGTGCCGAGAGCACCGGCTCTGGTGGGGGGGGGACGACACATTGTGTTAAGTTGGACGGATATCTGCCACTCCTTGTAATGGCTGCTATCGTGTAGCTGGCAAGGCAGGGGTTGGCTGGCATGTTGTCCCTGGCCCTGATAAAGCACTTGTTATTTGTGGTCAGCCAGAGTGTTTACGCTCCTAGGGTTGTTTTAGAGCGACGAAGTGTGTGTGTGTGTGTTCCCGCAGAGATGTGTGATTCATCTGTGGCCCTGGATGCTTCTAGTCAAGTATCAGGCCTGGTGGGGGAGGGTTGTCTAACAGCTCACGTCCTGGGTTCCTTCTACAGGTATCCCCGAGAGAGATGTATAATATATTGACAATAAAAGTGTGTGCGGTGAGGTTTGTCCTGTGTAGTTCTCGACTTTTAAAACACTCAAGCCAATACTTTCTACACAGCCCTGGCTCCGTAAATGGGCAACAAATAAACACCGCTCGCATCAGCGAAGCCGTAGTACTACGCTTTGGTTCACAACGTGCTTCGACGTGTGGAGCGGCGCGGCAGATGGATTTTGTTTTGATTTGAGCTGCAAGTTGGCAAGAATGACTGACCACGCCTGTAAGTGAATGAAATGACCGCACATGCTGCAACATTAAATCACGCAGTATGTGCAACAATGCTGTTGCTCTACCAGCAGAAAAGCAATGAAATCTCTTTTTTTTTTCATTCAACACAAAGTTACTCGCGTTCAGGAGATCCGGAGGTGCAAAATAAAGGCTGTTGGTAATGCTGAATCTGTGTATGGAATGGGGGAGGGAGACTTCTTCCACTACTAAACATAAGTGGCTTAGCGGTAGAGTCAGTAGAACACAGCAGGGGCAGCTAGCAGACCGTAAAGCCTTAGCCTACCTTTTATTAGCCAGTATCTCCTCCATACCTCCTCCTTTTTATGAACGAGATGTTTGAGACAGATCAGACAGATGGGTCTTGCTAGCACGGGGGTTGGGGTGGTCCTGCCTGCTAAAGAGCCTCTCCCCTCCCGCCACGCAGCCCCAACGCTGCGGGCAGTGTGGAGACCCTGGACGAGCATACGGAGACTGAGTCCGTGGTGTCCTTCAGGAGAGAGAGGCCGCGCCACCGGGACGCCCTCGATCACAACGGTGAGTTGCGGCAAGTCTGCCCACTTGGTAGCCATCATTGTAGCCCCTCCTGGCAGATGTTAGGAAGACCCGTGTAAGTGAATGGAAAGAGAGCTGCACTTTCAATAGTCACCGAGACATACATATTACATTTTTACACAATCACCGGTAAAAGCTAGAGGCAAAAGGAAAACTGATTAAAACATTTGGTGACTTTTCCCTAAAATCAGGTTATAAAAGCAGTTTGATGTAGGTTATACTTCTAGCAGGTTATACTTCTGTTAAGCAATTGTCTGCAAGTGTGTGGTTGAATCAGTGCAACCACACACTTGGCTAAAAAGGTTTGTCTGTTTTTTAAAGCAGATGATTGGCTCTTTTCTTCTAACCGCCATATTTGCCATTAGAGTTCAATTCTGAATACTTGACGCGGTCTATCACTTCTATATGCCTCTGGTTGCGCCTGAGGGATCTGATCTACCACACGCACAAACCAAAATCTGCCCAGAGAGCGTCCGCCCGATAGCATCGCGGAGCGGCAGGCTGGGGGGCGGATGTTTTTGTTTTATCAGACGTTGCTTTGCCGGAGGACACAACACCAACAAGGCAAGTTGAAACATGTTGTACATGCCTGTCTCTCTCCCTCTGGTGAGCCAGGCCAGCCACGCATCAATGGTCAGAGCCGCTTGGAGCGCCACCTAGCGGGCTACGAGAGCTCCACCACGGTGATGAGCAGCGAGCTGGACACCACCAGCTTCTGTGACTCTGAGGACGACGATACCATGAGCAGGTGAGAGGGCTGAAGGAGAGGAGGCTCAAACGTGTTTGTGTTTTTATTATTGTATTAATGTACTGCAAACCAAATGTGTTACAATGTTAAAGATGTTTAATAACAATAGTTTAACTTAGTTCATGTATATTTTGCTCATTGCAAACATTTTGTATTTTCTGTCTAACTTTGTCACTAGAGATGTAGTTTTGTTCTCCGTAAATATTTTTCATCTCCCACTGAATAATTTCAGGAACCACTAAAAGCCCAAAAGTCTAAATATAGATGAGCTGTTTTTGGCCTCACCTGACATTTGACCTCTTGCTGACCTCTGAACATGCAGGTTCAGCAGCTCAACAGAGCAGAGCACCGCCTCCAGGCTTCTTAAAAGACACCGCAGACGTAGGAAACAGCGCCCCCCGCGTCTAGAGAGGGTACAACACCCAACTTATGTTTCTTTTTTTAATGGATTTTATTTTTAATATAAGAATATTAAAGTAAACTTTATTAAAATAAAAATACTTTGTTTACATGTGGATCTTTATCAGAGCCAGAGTGGCTCTGATAAAGATTCACAAATAAATCCCACAACTGGTATATTTTTTCATGTGTATCTATCTATCTATGTGTGTATACATACATACATGGATACATTTCTTTTTTTATTTTACTACATTTAAAATAAATAAATATAATAGCTTTTGTTGTGATTCCAGGCTTCATCCTTCAGCAGTGTCACTGATTCCACAATGTCACTCAACATTATCACGGTTACACTTAACATGGGTGAGTGTCTGTCTGTGTGTGTGTGTGATGGGTGGTTCTCCCCTCTGTTGGAATACAAGCTCCACTGGTTCATCTGGGATTTCCCAGGCATCAAAGTTGGAACATGTTGATGTTTAAACAATAACGCAGGTATTCAAGCCACCAAATGGAAACCCCCCCTGTTTTCAAATGCGGAATTGTTCTATTTTGTGGACTCCCTGCTTTAGAGCTACATATTCATCATATTATTAACTGCTGTGATCTAACTCATGCAAAACTATGTGGGAGGGCAATATTTACATTTCATGACAGCGTGATGTTTCTGTATGCCAGTTCTTGCGCTTCGACACAAAGACAAACACATTTTCCGGAAGCGTTCCCATCTGTTTCAGTGTCACGTTCAGACGCTAGAAGCTGTTTGTGTATTGGCCCCTCTCTCTCTCTCCGCCCCACAGAGAAGTACAACTTCCTGGGCATCAGCATCGTGGGACAGAGCAACGAGCGGGGCGACGGGGGCATCTACATCGGCTCCATCATGAAGGGCGGTGCGGTGGCGGCGGATGGCCGCATCGAGCCCGGGGACATGCTGCTGCAGGTAAGCATGACTATGAAGGGGTGGGCTCCGTCCAAGATGGAGGACAGCACCACCAATGGAGCAAGTTCAAACTAAGTAGCCTCGTGAGAACGTCCCGATGTCGCAAAGCTTCACTTTAATTTTGCTGCGAGTGTCAGCCTGGAGCCCCTCAATGCAAAAGCGTTAGTCGCCCGCGTAGAAGACAATCAGGCCAATCATCGTCCAGCTGACCTCCCCCATCCTTTCCCCCAAGAGGTTGACGACAGCGTGCGTCAGGCTCTAGCTCATTTTAAGCTTTCTGATTGGGTGAGATAAAGGTAGTACCTCTGATTGAAATGCGTTAGCGCCGCCTTCATGATAAATTATGGACAGGCTTGCGGTGAAATCCAACTGTAGCTCTCACGAGGTCAGGCTGTCGTCGTCACGAGGCTACATCGTGAAGTTCCGTGGGCCGGTTGTCGCTGAATGCACGTAGGCTAGCAGCTGAAGGAACCTTTTACTCTTTCTCTCCCAAGGTGAACGACATCAACTTCGAGAACATGAGCAACGACGACGCGGTGCGGGTCCTGAGGGAGATCGTGCACAAGCCAGGGTAAGCTTTTTAAAATCGGGGGGGGGGGGGGAGGAGCCGGGTGTATTGCCCCGGTAACGGCAGTCATAATCACGTGGCCGTGGCCCTGGCCCGTCTGCTCTCTCCAGGCCCATCATCCTCACTGTGGCCAAGTGCTGGGACCCATCACCCCAGGGATACTTCACTCTGCCTCGCAGTGAGTAGCTTCACAGGCTGACTGCTCGGCAGCCATCTTGGTAACAGGCTGGCCACCATGGATGTATTATAAGAACTGGATGTGGTACTTTAGGGTGTCTTCCATTTATTTAAACTGAAACTGCTCAAAAGCGCATACTGCAATAGGGGTGGAGCCTAATCAGAGCTTTGGGGGGGCAGACATCATAGCAATCAGCATGCGCATTTGGTTTTAACGGTCGCTTACACACATTCACATCACAGACGATGCTTTATTTAAATTAATGGAACAAGGAGACCGTTTAACCTATCCAAAATCTGTAACAACTGACGTATTTAGTGAAAGTTTGCCGAAGTTTTTGACCGTCCTTAACCTTTCCAAGATGGCGGCACTAGTTCGGCGGCAAACTTAAGCAAATATAAGCTTAACATCGTGATGTATTTCATCAAAACAATTTATATTATACTGGTCTAAATAAATATAATTATGTAATATAATTATGTAAAAAATAAATGGTTTATAAAACCAATAATTTATTTGGAATATGACATTCTGCTGAGTTTCATGATCCATGAATGAGTCAGCTCATACCAAGAGTCACGTGACAAAAACAACCCGCGGGTTGCCAGGTTGTACTCCATCAGGCATTAGTGAGAGATAGTCAATATGTTCATATTTCAATATGTATAGTATTTGGAATCCCCCTACTTTTCTAACACTTTTGGGCACTTATAACTATGTTGTGTGTATATATAGATTAAATTCAAATATTTTTATGCATCTTAAGCTTATTCATAGTTTTTTATTTATGACATAACTGTTATACGCACAAAACTATTTATTTTTAGCAGCCACGATTGTGCTGTTTACATATGGGTGCAGGATTTGCAGGAAATGACAAACGAGCTCAGTGAGTAAAAATTTGACAGCAGCAAACAATGATCTTCTATGAATGAAAAATATTTAAAGCTAAAATACGATATTGTCTGTCCTGTGCAGATGAGCCCATCCGCCCCATAGACCCAGCAGCGTGGGTCAGCCACTCGGTGGCGCTGACGGGGGCCTACCCCCCCTACCCAGGCAGCTCCTCCCTCAGCACCATCACCTCCTCGTCCTCCGTCACCGAAACAGAACGTGAGGACCTTTCACCCCCCCCCCCCCCACCTTCCCTGGGGGTACTTCTAAGGACTCCAGCCAGACTGTTTGCTGGCTGGCTATTGTCTATTATTGTGACGTGGTGCCAGGCATCACTTCTCCCCTGTCTCAGCTCCTCGTCTCCTGCTCTCTCGTGTCTCCTTATTAACCATGTCAGCTCCTCTCTCCTCTTGGAGCCCCCCGCTCTCCAGGGTTTGACGACTTCAACCTGTCGCTGCACTCCGACATGGCGTCCGTGGCCAAGGCCATGGCCTCACCGGAGTCTGGCCTGGAGGTGCGGGATCGCATGTGGCTCAAGATCACCATCCCCAACGCCTTCCTCGGTGAGATATGGAGGAGGGAGGGAGGGAGGGAGGGGGTGGTGGGGGTGTAGAGAGAGGAAGGGGGGAGGCTCATCTGCGAGGGCGTGTTTGGTTGCCTCGCTGGTCTCTACACAGCAGCCATTATCCTCCCAGGATTGAAGAAATGTGACTTGCGGTGGTGGAAACAAATTAATTGATTCACTCCTTCAGCACATGGCAGTTTACACTGGAGATGTTAACTGTTAAATTGATATCACCTGCACGCAAGTCACATGGTATAATAACGACAAAACAAAACGACATCTCTCCGTTTTGTACATTTTGATATAGATTAGTATTAAATGACACATATATTAAATTAGTTAGGATAGGATGGTCTAGTGGTCTGGGTGTTGGGCTTCCAGCTGGAAGGTCGTGGGTTCAACCTACCTGTAAGCATCCTTGAGCAAGATGCCTAACCCCTAACAACTGCTCCTGGTGGTTGGTCGCACCTTGCATGGCAGCAATCACCATCGGTGTATGAATGAATGTGTGTGTGACTGGGTGAATGCCAGGCAAAATACTGTAAAGCGCTTTGGATAAAAGCGCTATATAAATGCGCCCATTTACCATTAGTTATCTTGGTTTACATTCCTGACATAGTATGTATTCAGCAAGTGCACATTCTTAGGGTCAGTTGTATGAAAGTATCATCAGTGCAAAACATCTGAGCACCTTCGACAGTGAAGTTATAGAAAGTAGGCACACGTGTATCAGTACATTTGAAGTGAGAGATAAATGTTTTAGTAATTGCAAACTCCTACAAGAACAACACAACAGTTACACAATCTCAAGTCATTTTTGCTACATATAACGTGGTTACAAATGGTGTCAAATGTATTCACACATCCTTATCAAAAATCGTAGATACTTTTTTAGCACAATCACAAGTCCAGAACTACTGTTGTTCCAACTACAACTGTTCCAATCTGCCGCTTCGAGTCGAGAAAAGAATAAATATATGGTAAAGAATATATAATAGAGTTGTATCCATGGTACCAGCTTGGTTAGCAACTTGCCCATCTGCCACTGTGCCTAGCGCCTCACCTGGAGCTGTGATACTAGTGCAGCTAGCGCCTCCTAGAGGTCATCAACATGCAGTGTATACAAAAGAACCAAATGCTGTTTAGAGAGAGAGAGAAAGACCCTCTGCCTAATAAATAAATAAATTAATTAATAGATAATAATAATGACCAAATGCTGTTTAGAGAGAGACCCTCTGCCTAATTAATAAATAAATAGAGTATAATGATGTACTGTAAGCAGCACATGTACTGGGCCCTGGCACACTGTACTGTAAGCAGCATGGCTCTCTCTGCAGGCTCGGACGTGGTGGAGTGGCTGTACCACCACATCGAGGGCTTCCAGGACCGCCGGGAGGCTAGGAAGTATGCCAGCAACCTGCTGAAGGCCGGCTTCATCCGGCACACGGTCAACAAGATCACCTTCTCCGAACAGTGCTACTACATCTTCGGGGACTTCAGCGACTGCGAGAACTGTAAGGAAACAATCTTCAACTATAAATACTGTGTATATATGTGTGTGTGTGTATATATATATATATATATATATATATATA
>JAODUK010058742.1:0-18033 GCA_027564635.1 Typhlichthys eigenmanni
GGTTTGGGGTCCCCTGCTGGAGCTGCTGCCCCCGCGACCCAACTCTGGATAAGCGGATGAAGATGGATGGATGGATGTAGCCTGCCTATTAATATATGATGAACAGTAAACCGGGCTTGGCTATCTGGCTACATCTTTAAATCAAGAGTACAAACAGTACAATCAGTATATAGATATCAAGCTAGGCTATTTAATTACTCACCCTCATAATTGTGAATGTAATTTTAAACATTTCTTCTCTCGTTTAGCGCTGTGAATCGATCGCCAAATCATTTAAATTAATTGCACGTGTTTACTTAAGTAGCCGTGTAATGTACGTTTGTGGCCACGTTATGGTGCTGGTGAGCCTGCATTGGCCATTAGTGCAGAAGAAACTTTACGTTTGCGAATCAGCCAGTTTTACGGTTGCGATTCAGATGGACCAAATTTTGGAATATTTTTCTCAAAATTACATGCGTAAGTATTGGAAGCGCTGGCGTGTCCTTCTATTCACAAATGCAGATTCACCAGATCGCAAGCTAAGCTTTTTATTTATAAACGTGAATATTGTTAACATATCTGAAAATATAATGTGCATGCATTTTTTTTGCAATTGAGAAATTTGTGTTTGCGGATAGCAAAAACACGTGTGGATTATACCTATGCATGCAAACTGAGAGGTGTGTGCTTGCGAATGGTAAAAATACGTGTGGATTATACTATTGCCATTGAATAATATTGATACATACAAATCTACCCCCATAGCACCTTGGCCTATAGTAGAGCCAGCATACAGTTTAGGGCATGCTAATACAAAAGATGAGAGCAGAATAAATGCCAGGGAATATGGTACTGCCATGGATTGGCCCTTTATTATCTTATTTTGATGTAACTAAAGTGCTGTTGATAGTCTCAGAATGCAAATGTGAATGTATCCTAAACAAATTATTGTAAATACATTAAAACACAATAATGTAATATTAAACTGTAATGAACATTTAATATTTTAATTTCAGACCGGCCTGAAACATATAGAAAATTATTAATTTACAACATGGTTAACAAAAATACAGTATCCATTGATAATACAAAATAATTCTTCTAATTTTGTAGATAACATTTAGAAGAGCAAACAAAGAAACCTTCACAGGACATGTGCAGATGACATTAAGTCTGTGCATATATATTTCTCTGCATTTGTAAGAAAACATGGCCATACTATAATACAAACAAAGAAAACAAACATTTCAAGTCAGAGATAGAATTGCAACTATAATGTAAACATGACTCCATTAAGTCTGACATGTACGGTCAAGTGCAGGAGATAAACACAGAAAAGCATGTAAAGGATGTAATGAATGTAATGTAATGAACTTTACAATTACAGCAGTGCATTACCCACTTATTCAAGTTCAACAGTGCATCAGTGCAAACAATTAAACAATCAAATACAAAAATTTGACAATTCACTGAAAGGTCCATTTATTTAATGGTCTTGACATGCAAAAGCAATTTTACAGTTCTTCCTGTCTGCCAGAGGATGAATTAACTGTTAACTGCACAATCAGTTCCAGAAAAGGTAGGGAAACAAAATACAAATAAAATAAACACCTAAAGCAAACTGATGCGACACCAAGTAGATCTGTGCTTCAGTCCAGATTCATCTCAAATATAGCCATGATGTCGCTTTGCATAGTTATGTCAAAACCAGCCATCTGGAGGGAGAACATGAAACCAACAGAGATTTGCATTTCCTTAACTGCCAAATAACCTGGTAAAAAAACAAAAAAAACTAAAAAAAAACAGAGCTTGAGAAAATAGGTAGGCTACTTACAGCCTCTCGTTTTCGACGTTCTTGTTCTCTTCGACGTGCCATCTCCCGGTCACTATCCAGCAACAGCTGTGCCTCGGCCGCTTGTGAAGGTGCAGCAACATTTGGTCTCTGAAGGTCCGTTTGATTGGGGGAATCCAAGATGGCCTCCGTACAGGGGTCATCTGAGGAAAGTGTGTCCCGTTTACCATCCGGAGCTTCATTTTCTGCTTTGGGTTGGCCTGGTAAACTGAATGAAAGAAGACTTGCATGTCTAGATTACAGGTGTTTAAATGTAAGCGGTCAAATGTGAATTCAGGACCCTTTTCGTCCATCAATCCGTCTCCATACCTGATCTTGTCAGGAGCCAGTGGCTCCTTGCTGGACACAGTTTGTGTCTTTTTGAGTGCCTTGTCACGTTCTTCCTTTTCCATAGCAACCTTACGGAACTGCTGAAAGCTCTCTTTTGAGGACTTGATCATAGCAGAGCACATTGTGGTCTTCTTTATGAGGCTGGCCCAAGACTCTGCATTTTTCAGGACAATCTCCTGTTAGGGTATAAAGCAAGATAACTTGTTTACCAGGCTAAGTGTGGAATGTCTGTTGTAATTCAGAATCAGCTTCACATTTATCATCTTAACAAGCCAACCTTTTTCGGTAAATTGGGTTTTTCATCTTGGAGAGCCTTATTAGCTGCGCTGCTCTGGCACAAGCTGTCCGGCTGACTGTCTGGCACACCTTCCGATGGCTTGGCATCTACGGCGATTTACATAAAAGTATGGCACTTCCCCCCCCCCCCCAAGTGCTGACCAAAACATCTTTGTAAAATTCAAAGGCACATTGACTCACCAGATCTAATTTCATTCAAGGACTTAAACGGGCCGTCTTGCAGAGGTGACAACAGAGGGCAATGCTGCAAAGTAATATTTAAATTTGAACATTAATCAATATTAATTATGAAACTAATTATGCCATATAATGTCACATAGTAACTGTAGCGGGCAATACAAAAAAAAAAAAAAACAATGGAGCGCAAATGTTACACTTTTGGTCTCTTAAGTGTCACCAACAGCATGTTGCTGTGGAGGCTGACGGAGGCAGCGACCAGACAGCTAACTCTACTCTGCATGGCCCGCAACAAAGTACATTTACCTCGAAACAGTTCACTGCAGAAAAACCATTGTGTCCTCAGATTGGGAATCAATGTTATATACTCAAAATATTAATCATTGCCCCTAGAGATACATTATGGGCAATAGTATGGTGAAATCCACATTCTGGTCTGCATAAAGGGTAAAAAGTGGCCCCCCTCCTTCCAAAAATCATATTCAGAAGTGCCACCTGTTGGAACCCGTTTTATTATAGATTCCCTGGTGTAACTACACCCCAGCTCTGAGCCTGGCTCCACCAATCGCACAACTTTGAAAAATGATAAAATGAAGTCAAGGAGCTCAGTAAGGGACGGGGGCACCCCATTAACATTAATATTTGAATTTGATGATGCAAGAGCAGACGAGAAGTAGTGTTGGAAACCAGCCAAGTCCTAGGGCGATATTTAATGACGATTACGCTTAGAGACAGTTTCAAACCATAAAATCCAGATTTTTATAAAAAAATGAATTTAGTCAATATTGACACCAGCATTTGCGTGTCTCATCACAGTGCAGTCTTATTTTGTTTACAACTCAAAGAGCACGATTTAGGATGCAGTTACCATTCAAATGACAAAGACATACATTTTACTTCTAATTTGGACATTAGGTACCTCCAGTTCGCTGGTAGCCGCGTCCAGTAATGTTCCCGGTGAAGTCAGGGGAGATAAAAGTGCAGACAAGTCTAATAAAAAATAAAAGGAGATGCATATAATTTCACAAATCAAAACAAATGTTTAACAAAAAAGGTCCAAGGTTCCCATTCTAAGTCAAATGTAAAATTCCCTGTCTTTCTGACTAAAAATCTGAATTTCCACAACCTGTTGAACGGAAACACTTAGCAACGAGCCACCGAATTCAGCGGCAACGCCGCCAAACAAGGAGTTGGTTCTTATCTAAGCCGCGCTTCAACCGATGGGCATGAAACTTGATAACACTCTTTCCTACACTGCCTTTGAACAATTCAAGAATACATTCAAGAATTTGATCAATGCCCTTCACTGCCTTTGAACAGCGTAACCTAGAGTTTTCTAAAATGTTAAATGGAATATCTCAGGAAAGTGTATATCAGAGTTACTTAAAACTTGGTAAGACCTTTCAGACATGTCCCTTTGACCCTCCAAAAGTTCTATCACCGTTGCTTTCCATGATTTTCAAATATTTCATATGATTAGATTCCTCAGGACTGAATCCAACACACCATGTGCCATCAAAATGCGTCCGGATAGATTTTCCAGCATTTTTTATTTTATACAAACGTATTTTTCCATCTTCTCTCTTAAATATTGCTTGATCTTTGTGAAAATTGGTACAGGTGTTCTTTGGATCAAGCTTAGTTACATTGTGGATTTTTGATTTTCTCAATGGCTGCGTAATGTCAGGCTTTAACAAGAAGTGGAGGTATATCTGCTCCGCTTTCACCGATTCAAACCAAACTTGTTGGATGAGCTGGCCGGTGGCATTAGTGCTGCTGGTGGTTGGAGCCGCTGCGGCTTCTGATTAGGCTAGGCCCGACCATGGCTGCTGGAAGCTATATTTATTATTATTGGAACCCGGCAAAGTAGGGTACATGATTGCCTGTGTACTGTCAGACTAGGATTGTAAGGGTCAATGTGACAATTTCTAAGAGGCCATGCTCAAACACCGACAACGATGGTTATGTCCAGCCTCGCCCTCTCCGGTGTCACAACACCCAGTGTTGTAAGATAGCCCGGTAGCTAGCCAGGAGCTATTTTTCCGTAACTTGATGAAATGAAGGCAGTCGGGGAAAATGTATGTGATAATATTTTGCATAGTTAGCTAGTACATATCAACATTCAGACCAGTGGTTCAATTGAGTTTTGTAACCCTCATATGCAGGATGTCTGCTGGAAATTTTGTGTCAAACACTTTTTCCATGTATTTATGTAAAGAAAAACAAACGCCAGGTGATTTCAAGCACTCTGTAAATTCTCCTGTAGATTAACTTTTAATTTAATATCGTTTATGAGTCAAACAACATAGGCATGTGTCTTGTGTTTGGAAAAGTATCTTCTTCAAGTGTGCACGTTTCACTTATTCACACTTAGTTTGATCATCAGCATTTAAAGACGCCAGATTAAACTGTGCATTAGCTCATTAACATTGGTTTGGGTTGTAGAATTATCCTCAAATTCCACTTTTAGTCCAGAGCAAAATGCTATTAAGTTTATTGGGAGATTAAAAATACAGTGCGGTATGATATTGAAGGATTAGCCCATTTTAGGTCTAATTTAACCCGATTAAAGCCAAGACCTCTCAAATGTAATACCACATCTAGTATAATGTTGATGAATTGCAACTACAATCTAAACATGCTGCAAATAAAATTCCTTGATATTTCATGACTGAACCAAAACGTTTTTTTTTTTTTTTTTTTCCCCTCTACCAGAGAAAATGGCGGCAAAACCTTAAGGACCACCGCAAGGTGGAAAGGTGCACAGTGCTGGTTATCATGTGGCAAAGACCAGAAGGCCAACAAGCCGGCAGGTAAGAATCACCATTCCCTGACTTTCCATGACTGCTCTATATATCCCATGATGTGTTTTAGAGGTTCTATGATCAGTGGGAACCTTGAAGGTCATACCAATAGACAAAGACATGGTAGCCATAGTGATGGTCAGATTGCACAGTCGTCTAAAAGGCCAGAGCCAACAGTAAGAAACGCGCGGGGTATTGAACACAAATGGAACACTGCAAGCTGTGAAGAGGGAGGGGAAGGGGGGGGGGGGGATGGGGGAGGCGCCAACGGCGACGACTTGTGTTCCCTTACCTTCCTGAGGACTGACTGACAGGTGGCCACGGTTGACTTCCTGCAGTTGGCTTTCTGGTGGAGGAATCAAATTGGGGCGGGACTTGGGAAAACAGGGGGATGCCGAGGTAGTTTCAGTTGCATTGCGCGATAAGAGCGATACGATGCCACAATTCTCAAGGATGGGACTCTGATTAAGGGGCTGACAAAGCTGACTAGGAGTGGGGCTGTGTTTGAGAGGTAGAGGTGTTGTGGCACAAGCTCTCGATGGTTGCTGAGGCTGGTGTAATGCTAGGATAAAATTGGGAAATAAGACAATATAATATATACAGTTATCTTGATACATTTCTAGAAAAGGCAAAAATGTCCCTAGCCTGACGCGCCAGAAGGTTCATTACACAGCCATCTGGGAAGTCGGCCTTGAAAACTGTTTGGAAAAGGGCGGGCATTTAATAAAAATAAAATATTTGGCAGGTGATTGGATGAACCACCTGTCTATCACAGGCCCACATCACATCTAAACAACCCCTACAGTTGCCAGTAGTACCTTATAGGACACAAGATTGGTTGAAGCCTGGCAAGATGGATTCACGCATGACTGCAATCTCACGAATCCAGAAAGAAGCCTTGCGCGTGGTTCCTCATGTACGTATAGTTATTATTCAAGAAAACTGAAATTAGGAATAGTTTGGAAAATCTAATGTTAACCACAGCCTTTTTTAAAGAATGAAAATCCACCCATCCTTCCATTCACAAACAGGCCATTTATTTGGCCAATATTTTCATTTTTATCTCTGACCAATGAGACTGAGATCTGTTATCAATACTGTAGAGCTAATCTAATAAATCCATGAATTGTGACAACAGCATAGGTGTAGGTCAAAATGTATGACCGCACAAAACAAATACTAAAAAAAAAAAAAACGAATACAAATGGAATTTTAAAAACTGAAATGTTTTTAACCCCCAACCCCACCAGATCTTCAAGAGTTTTACCTGGAGGTGATGGAATCAGCTGATCACAGAGTGTAGACCGGCTTTGAGATTCTGCCATCGAGCATTTCAAGGCAGGAGGCGACTTATGAGTCTTGACTGAGGCATTTATCAGATTGTTTGTCTCCAATATCTGCATTCTATGGGCAGCACGTTTCACCTTTGACTTGATGGAGAAATTACAGTCTTACACTTAAGTGAAACCTGGACATCATGTTGCCACAAAATATTTTATCACCACTGCTGTGCATGAATTTACCTTAGTTTTATTCTTCTGGCAAATGGCTTTGCTTTTCTTTGATTTCAGTGCTGAAAAACACGCAGTTGTACTACTGAGCCAGTTATTAATTGTTATAAAAAGTACTACATTATAATGACAAAGCCATATCAATGTGGCAATATTAGAGTGTGCCAAGTGTACTGATGAAAAACAGTCAGGTCCTGGGGTGATTTTTTATGGATTTGACATGTAGCTGTTTTCAGACCATAAAATGCAGATTTTCACAAAAATATAACAAACAAATGAAAATAACACTTCCAACACACTTTACTACACTTCAATACAACATAACTTTGAAATGAACAATGAACAGCGAGTAAATTAAGAAATAGCAAACACTGTGTACACAACGACAGTGAAAATGTGACTATTGTATGAAGACAGAATGAAGATGCATTAAAATGGTATTGAGCAAAATGGTGCTAACAAAGAAGTGCTAATGTTTATTTAGGCCATTACTTGTATTTTTTTTATAAATACTTTTTTCTTTCCTTCAACATTTTAAAAGAAGCCATTCAATATGGTAAAACAATAAATTCTAAAACGATGTACCATAATGTACATAAAATAACAAAAACACCCAGTGTACATGCAAAACAAAAAGCTAGGAAGGGCATAACAGTGCATGTCCATTGGGAGTTAGACATAAATCTTTTTTATTTAAACAGGGTGGCCATAAGGTTAGTGAGGGCAGAACCTAACCTGATTCAGAGTCACTGCTAGAAGTGCTGGTACTACAACTGCTGCTGCTGTTGCCTGTGGACGAGCTGGACGAGGAACTACTGCTGTAACTGAGCCGAGCAGGGTGGCCAGGGTCCTGGGAAGCCATGGGCTCCCCTGTTAGTGTAAGCACACGCACGAACACACACACGGTAGATTAACTTCCTCCAACGGCTCACCTTAACGTCGATTCAAATTGTGATACTTACCTGCTGGCTTGTTGGCCTTGTTGTTCTGTTCTTTGCTAGCCGCATGATAACCAGCACTGTGCGCCTTACCACCTTGCGGTGGTCCTTTAGGTTTTACCGCCATATTCTCTGTGGTAGTGGGAAGGAATTTGGCAAAAAAAAAAAAAAAAAACCTCAATTGAAATCTTTCTGTAAATGGACAGGACCTAATGATACATTTGGTGGGATGCATTTGAGTGTACTTACGGTTAGCACTTTTGGGACGTTTCCTGAGACAGCTCAAGACAAACCTCTGCAGAGCCCGTAGAGTAGACGTCTTCAACACTTCAAAGTCAATCTCTACATTCTGTCGCTTAGAGTTTGGCAGAGAAGGTTCCCTTTCCTGAATAATTCTCACTATCTGGGACAGTTTGCAAGCGGGCAACTTGTTAATGTCCAAACTCAATTGCCTCTTCTCTTGGTAAGACATGGGTATTGTAACATCCACTTCAGCGTCATCTTCAGATTCGGAGAGGACTCTTCCAATATTGGCCTTCTTGGCATGCCTACAGATGTACATTTATACAAAAAGGTCACTCCATCCTTGGTAAGATTAAATAAAAATAAATTTGAAGTTATATTACATCTAATATACGTTGGTCAAATACATTTATATTCTGCCTTGCCACAATTCCTGACATTTAATGCTAGTGAACAATCCCTCATTTAAGTCAGTTACTACTTTATTTTAATAAAGTTAAATGTCAAAAACAACATTTCCAACAACATGCGCTCTGAACGCCACTCCAATACCTAGTTTGTTGCCCTCAAGTCGTTTTTTTGGCACAAAGTTTGAATTATGTTTTGGGTGACAATTTTGAGACCAATCTTTAACCTAAATCTTCAATGTTGCTTCTATCCACATTGTTATCCTTCAGCATGGGGAAATCTATTTGGAAAACACCCCCACAACATGACACTCCCACCTTACCCCATTTTCTGGAATTTTCAAAACTGTTTAAAGGCAGTCAACCTTGTGTATGTTAACGTCTGATGCACTGGAATTGTAATTGTTAATTTAGAGTGAAAATAAGTGTTTTAATTAAAAGATAAAAGTGTTAATTATTTACAACTGTACAACACAAGTCGAGTCCTTTTTAATAGTTACTTACAAAATTGATCCAGTGTTGGAGGCAGTTTTCTGCAATTTAAATTTGCTCTTCAAGTGTTCATGTTTTAGGACTTCCTTTTCTTTGGGTCTAATGTCTTTAGATTTGGTTTTCTTCTTTGATTTCAGAGGAGCGTGCGTGAGTCTCTGTAGCTGATCATGAACCTTTTTCAACTGAAAAAGGAAAGCCATTAAGGCAGATCTCTCATCTTAAAGCTAGATGCAACAAAATGGAATATGTTTAAAAAAGCACTCAAGCGTCAGCACAGACTAACCGTTACTTCTAGATTGGCCAGCTGCAAGGCTCTCTGCTCCACATCGGAATCTGAAAGGCTCTCTGACTCAGACAAGCTTTTGCCATCACTGCTCGAGGTGCTCGAATATAGTTCAGCTTCATCTCCTTTGCTGGTGTTCACCACATGGCAAGGTATGGAGGACCTCTCTGGCTCTTCTGGAGTCTTTGAATACCGGACCTCGAATACATCCTGAAGGTGCAGATCGATTTAGTCATAAAAAACAAAAAGCTTTTTGTAATGTATTCATTAATGAATTATTAATTTCAGTATACTGCCAACGCTACCTGCAGTTTCCTTGCCATAATGACCACTTCATGACCAGGTGGATTGTATTTGTAGCAGTTGGAGAACATCAATCTAACATCAGCGGCAAATTCGTGGACACTGACATACTCCCGATGGTCCATTTTTCTCTTTGAGAAAATGATTCAGAACAGGTTTTCAGCAACTAAAGTCAATAAAACTAATTGTCATTTTGAAATTTGACATGCATTTAAGTTTATCCAATTTGACAGTAGGGCTGTGTAATTAATACATTTATCGTAATTTCAATTTGGACTCCTAACAATCACAAAAACTGATTACTTTGCATATCATCTTTTGCAAGTAAACTCTTATTTTGTTGTGTTCTAACATGCACACTTTCACCCCTCTTGGGGTGAAAGAAACAGGAAAAGTATTAAGGGATATTTCACAGTTGCAGGAGTTTTCATTTATTTGTTTTACTGTTTAGTTTTTTTAAGTGCAGTTAACGGAAACATCTTTCAAAAGTCACAACAACCGTGATTAGGAATTTCTTTCCACAAAATCACGCCATTACGTCACCTTCACGGTGCTTAGATCCATTGGCTGCTTGATGAGGTCATAATAGTCGTGCAGACCCAGGCCTGCCACGTCGACGGGGGTGTAGAAGGGCCAGGCGTACGCGGAGTGCCTTTTGGAGAGCATCTCCTTGAGGACGAGGCTGCAGTACTTGAGCTGCTCAGAGAGTCGCCTCCTCTTGCCCATGCGGTGGGGGGAGTCCGGCAAGTCCTTCTTGGGCGGCTTAATGGGCCGTCCGCTCCCGCGCCTGGAGAACAGCTTGCCGGGCGTCGGCTGCTCCGCGCACATCGACCGCTCTGCGCACGGAGACACATCGCCGCTGGTGGCCGCCTGGGTGTGCAACGTTGTGGTGTCCGCTTTGCGCTTAATGCCCGTTTTCGCCTGCAAAACAAAAAAAAAACATAAATGTGGCTTTATTTTGTAAGTAAACACCAACAATTGACTGAACGGTTATTGGAGGACAGGGTGAAAAGGGGTGGGGCTTGGGATCGGTCAATTACATTCTTAGAAGCACATATTTACATAAGTACAATATACACCTACAGATTCGGGACTCAACAGAATGTTGAGTGTAATTCCCCGATCACAGGGACACATTGCAGGAAACTCGTCACCAGCTAAACTATGTTTTCCCTTATGGTACGGCGCACCTGGCATGTGCTCTTTGTGTTTATTTAGACGCGCATGAAAGTTAAAATATCCTCAACTGTTTAGCACAAGGTGCGGAGTCGCACTGCTCGTCAATGTCAGACTTGGCCCAGGCAGCTTATGTCTGTGATCGGGGCCTTAGCAGCACGTGTTTGAAGAGGCCGTGCCTATAGCGATGCATCTGTGTGATCGGGGCCTTAAGGAGTTGAGAGTAAAAGGTGTACGGGTGTACAAACACATCCAACACACAACCTTTAATTCATTTTGTGCCGACAGCTGTGTAGGTGGAATAGGGTGAACCACATTAGGAGGTATGACCGTCACTGTATGTTGCAGAACAACCTCTGACACCGGAGAGTGGGGCCGCGGCTTCAATGGGCCTGTGCAGAATGCAGAAAAGAAACAAATACATGCAACCAAGAAGCAGAACGGAAACATAAATACATGCAACCAAGAAGGAGTTCTGAAACACAATGTGTTGCACACAAGATCTGTTGTTAACACAAAGTATTATCTCAGATGATTTTTGAAGAGAACAAATTAATATATAAAAACTGCCAGGTGAAAAGGATTTTCTTAACATCAGCTCAATCTGCTATAGCAGTGAAACAGGGGTTTCAGGACCACTTTAATTTAAGGATTAGGTAAGATCACCACACTTTATACCTGCATTTGTCTTTCCTTTCACTGGTACTTTAGTGGTGATTTCAATCTCATCCTTTGGCATGTCTGCTACTTTCTGTAAGAAGAGCTTCTCCAAGGTTTGTGCCATTACAACAATGTCATCTCCAGGCTGTGAAGATAAAAAAAAAAATGTGCATTTAAATCTAAAATGTCAACAGATATGATGATCTGAGCTCTGAATACACTTCATAATTTAAAAAGAAGTAAGATTCTGTGGTTGATATATGTTGCAATATTGCCACCATTGTGAAAAATGTGGCAATAAATATTGCTAATCTTACCCGGTTGTAAATATAACAATTTGTGAACATGGCGTTGAAGTCCTGTATACATTCTAATGCCTTCCAGTAATAATTATTTTCCAGACGTTTCTTAATGGTGCTGAGATCCATAGGATTGGTAATAATTGTATAATAATCCTGGCGGAGGGGAAGACAAACAGAAAAAATTATAAAAAAACAACACATTTTAGTTGGCCACACTTTCATCCATAAATGCACATAAAAAATAAATAAAAAATAAACACTTAGAAGTAATTGCTATTCTCAGTACACTATGAATTAGAAACAAACATTTCCCCTAACCTTGACTGACTTTTCCTTACTTGTTTCTCAAATACAGTACAGTAATTCCAACAGGTTTATATACCCTAAAGCAGTAGCTACCGCTTTAACAATAACTACATTGTACACCATATTAAATTGTACAAATCATAAATGGAAGAAAACATTAGTACTCACAGGGAGATGCAATGCTACTGCATCCACAGGCTGGCGAAAAGGCCAGGCAAACTGGTGCTTCCATAAGACTTTTACTGCTACCTTCTCCAGGTATTGGAGCTGAGTGGTTGACCGGCCAGGCTTTTGGGGATTCTTCACCTCTGGAGGAGGAGGATTTCTGGTCACAGCAGGTAACTGCAAGAGCTTCAAGTTTGACATTGTGTCACCCGGATTGAGCCGAGGGCCAAATGATGCAGGCTTACGCAAGGTGGCAGGTCAGTTTTCATCACACAGTCTCCTAAACAAAAAAAATATTTTACAGAGTAAGAGTAAATTATTAGTAATATAACAACATTTATACAGCGCTTTTCTAGGTACTCAAAGTTGCTTTACAAAACAAGGGCTAAAGTGTAGGAATAAAAAATAAATAAACAAGAAAGGGGTTAATATATAGTTTAAAACAAAAACAAACTGCATACCCAAAACTAAAATCACTTCCATTTTAGTAGGCCTATAGTGCACCTATTCAAAAATTACTAACTTTAATACAGCAGATAAGGAAAACTCCTACACCATTCTGTTAAATAGACTGTCTGGCACATTCATTTTTATATTGCATGAATAAATACAAATATACATAACTATTTGATTTACTCAGAAAGTGTTTCTGTAAAGGTATGACACTGCCTGACTAAATTCTAATAATAAATGAATAGGCCTAAGCTTCTTTGACCCACTATCAAAATGTAGAGATTGCTTTGTGAATCTAAAATATGGGGAGACCTTCACTATGCCAGATAACTAATCCCCTAACTGAAAAAGAATGTTCCATGATCTGTGCCAAGACTAATAAAATTATGGACTTCCTGAAATAAAGCTTGCTTGTCAAATGTATGCAGATATTCTATACGGGCAACTAATCTGTCTGAATTAAGTACCCTAGTACATTTACAGCCAGTTGTTTAAAACATTTAGCATGTTATTGTGTTAGATTTATTGAGTGCAATAGATTAGGCTATGATCCTTAAAATACATTGTCTGTGAATATTTTCCCTTTTTCTTATCAATTATGCTCTGCAGATTTTGAATATGGTTCATTTTAGTTGTCAATTTCCCTCCTGCACGGTGTACTGCTAATGTAATGTTCCCTTGTTGGATTAGTCCCATAGTAACACCATTAGATAAGACACTGACAGGCATAGTAGCTTTAATATCCAACATTTCCTTTCATCAATGTCTTTATTTACCATATTGTCAACCCAGCCCCAAAAATGTACACTACAAGTTATGTTGTTCTTGCCATTTTATTTATAGAAAAATTACATACACAAATACATTTTAAAAGTACATATAATTTTATGATTACACAGCGATTAGTAACCATTTGAAAAACACATGTACATAAAAATAATTATATTTAATATAAGACATCTACATATGTAGGCTAGGGTCTTAAAAGTTCCATTTGAATCATACAAGTATAATGAAATCATTCAAATTAAACCATGTTATCTGTTGGTGTGATCAGATTAAAAACTACCCTATGATGTATAATTGTTAATATTTTATTCCATTACTGTATGACTTTGTATTGTTCATGTTTTTATTCAATGTAAGAAAAGAAAAAAAAAACGATGGCTGTGAGGTCCGTAGTCCCAGAAATTCAAATCAGATCATCTTGGAAAACTTCATAAAGGAAAATACAGTATGCCTACATAGTGTACGGTAGCTGGTATTTAAACTGCGTATGCTTAATTAAGATGTGGTTTAAAGTATTTTACTAACATCTAACGTATGCCTCTGCTCTGCACATTTCCACGTGTAGGTAGAAGGGGACATTTTGCTGAATACGTGACACCAATCAAAAAGCAATGGCAAAAAGCAAGGCAATGTGATTCACGGGAAGATAAACACAGCGTGATGACAACGCCCACTGGTCCCGCGTGTTGACGATATTATGATCGGTACAGTCTCCAAGGAAACTTCACATTGCAATGCTGATTATTTAGAGACTAGAATATAAAATTAATAGGTTGAGACCATTACCTTACGTGTAGCTCTCGGCGAAAACTCAAGCTGACAGACGGACGCCGACATCAACAAGAGATGCGTGCTATGCTAACATTGCAGCGGCTTGCGTTTGATCATCAGCTAGCATTAGTCAGCTAGATTGGCAATATCAACGGTCGTGTTGACGACCTTAAAACACTTTACCTTTTGGTCTCTGGGACGAGATTGTAGGCTATTTACGTCTGAACTGAGGCGGGCGTTTCTTGACAGCACAAGACGGTGTAATTCTTCATTCAGGGAACAAGCCGTACTGTACCAGTCGATACACTTGTAACGTCAGATTGTTTTAAACAAATACATCCAGTGCATATTGTATTCCAAACCCCAGCTATGCAGTCGACGTAGCGGGGATAGTATCAATATTTTGACGTTACATTCCGAATTAAATGGTTTCTAACGTAGGACATTCGTCGATGGCGAGTTTCTCTGGGCATCCCGCCTCTTACTTATACCGCTGCTGATTGGTTTAAATCATTCACGTGTACGTCGGCACAGAAAAATCAATTGTTAAAATAACTTGTTAAAATACTAGCTTTCCGCGTTCCTGAAACTGGATTGTCACAGTACCTTTGAGAAATCTGCAGCAATTAAAAACTGAGCAAAACGAATAAGAGTACGGTACCGTAGTGCTAGTTTTAAATAAGCAACACGACGTCATTCCAGAACATTCTAGGAAGAAAATATCTAAACCTAGATATAAATCGAGTAAACGTTCTCTCCAAAAATCCATAACACAGGTGGTGGTCGCTGTTGACTCTACACTGTAGCGGGCCAACGATGACCGAATACGCGTTCACTGCGCAGGCCTGGCCCAGACCGGACCGAACTACTTTAAATTACAAGGAAGAGTTGTGGTTAAAGCGAAGCTCCCAAAAACCAATTGTTTGAAGTCTATCACGCTGTCGACGAAGCACGGGAAACGTCAGTGCAAGTAGGCTACGCAGAATGCATCGTATTCAAGCAAACGTTCAGTAAGAAAATATATAAACGTAGCATACGGTACGTCTCCTGAACACCTGCTTGGTCTGACATTCATTTTAGGGCACCCTTTAGTGCACCCATTGTTGATAAGCGAAAATACCAAATAATTGTCTACTCCATCCAGATTCCAGGCGCATGTTGTAGGTTGTTAATTATTGCATGACTCAACGTAAATTAAATCTGTTTGTTTTATTTATTTTTATTTAATTAACGTGCCATTGTGTCCGCCTGTGTAACGTGTTAACTTTGATAGAAGTGTCCCACATGCATTAAAGTGTTAAGATGCTAAAAGCAGTAGCCTATAGGCATTGTGTCTACTTTAGGACCGTATTGGTAGTTTGAGGCTTTGTAAAGTTCGTCAGAATGTGACGTCATGAATGGACTTGAAGCACAAACAATTTAACGCAGATGTTTCTGTTTTGGCAATTAATGGAAAGTCTACTTGATAGATCCCATCTCGCTTTGTCATTATCTGATCCGAAGCGATCAACTGCTTTTTAGAATCGGAATTCAGATTGTAGTCCTATACAATTATATATGGCTATAGGCTATATAGCCCATCCACATTTCATTTACAGTAAATAAAAATAGCTATTAGGTTCAGGTCCCTATAATCTTTTGAACCATATACACCCTAAAGCCCCATGTTATTTATACATTTACCAAAACACTGAATTATTAGGATATCCACAATGCTATTCTTCTATTTTCTTTTTAACCTAGATACAAATAATCCACAAGAGGGCAGCAAAATCCATGCATTTAGGGATGGTCTTGGACGTAACTGTGATTGTTTAGTGGAGTATTGGTTTCTCACTCAAAATGAGAAATAAGCCAATATTATAGGTCTCAGATTCTGAATCCCCATACCTCCTGATTTTCTAATTAACACAGCAGATGCGATGAAGTAACCAAAGGAAAAAAGCAATTAGCTAATTTTGGCACAAACGTTTTGTAGCATTTTAAATATGCTAATAATCAAAAGAGTGCAAATATTTTTTTAAGTATGAATGTGAAATAAATGCTAAGGACTGCTATGATGCACCACACCATTTTGTTCACCCAAGTTTGCTGTGTAAAATCAAACTTTGATGGGACAAACAATCTTTTCATATGTGGTATTGTGCAAGGTAGAACCAATGATAGGGGAAAATGTGGCTATATGTGGCCTCATCAACATCATTAAGAAATATGAGGAGGCTAATCCTTCTCCATATGCTACCTGATAACGCCACTGTAGTGTACAAAGTGTTCAGTGTCTATCTGATAGTGGTCTCCAGCTTGTGGAAGCATAAATGTACTTGTGCTGTGCAGGACCTGGTTGGACACCCCCACGCCATCTCTACACCTCCCCATATATTGTTTTCAAACATTAGCAGTGAGCTATGGAGAGAAAGTGGGGTGACACTATATACAGTAATACAGATATTGTGAGCAAGTGCCAGGCCACAAAAATCGCATTGCTTCAGATTATATTCCATCTCCCATCACCTTAAAAATGGCAATATAAACAAATATAGCCTCATGCATATAGCCTATTATACATCAACTCCTGATTTGCTGAACATTTGCAGTCATGGTGGCATGATTGCTGTGACAGAACTGTGTAGGTCTAGACAGTTACTGGAATCAATTGGGTCAGCAAACACTCAATATATTCTACACATGCCACATCAATGCAATGCGAGGAAGCTTTAAATTGCATGTGCTTTTTAATCCGCTGTTACACTTCATCCGCCTTCATCTCAGCTGTGTTCGCAACCCTAACACATCGTAAATAAACACAGTGCAACGCTTTTAAAGGCACATGCATATGTATGAGATGTAAAATAATTTGATCCCTTTGAGCATTTTCTTGTCAACCCTCAAACGCAGCCCATCATCGTTTTGGTGAACGCATCACAGCATTCGAGAACAAAAGTTTTCCCTTGTCTTGTCACAGGTGTCATCTCATTAGCAGCAAATCCGTGAGCTGACATTTGTGCTGTACCCCGTCAGGGAGCATCAGATCCTCTCCACCGGAATATATCACCGCAAGGCAATGCAGTGTTTGTTCGGAAAGGTGTGCTGCCAAGCCAAGCTGCACGCTTGCAATGTAAAGGAGATAATTCACAACACACGCTCACAACTGAGTTTCAACACTTAGTTGGGCTGAGGTGTTTATTTAAATTACATTTAAGCATAATGAAAAATGTAGATTTACAGTGTGTGCTCATCTGCAGTCAGTTTGATGATGTATTTGTGTGTGTGTGTGTGTGAATCAATTAAATAAGAGGTTTAATATATAGATAGGCCTAAGCAAACATCTCTTCCCAAATTTTATCAAAATGTAATTGACAGCAAATTGATTCTTTGAATTATTCTTGATAAAAATGACCCTTAGGTCACAGAGAACTAATGCCCCTTGACAACTTTAACTCATTTAATGTTTAGATTGTATAAGCCTTATACAATCTAAACATTTTCTATAACATATTACATTCTAGGTGTTTACTGCAATATTAAGGTACATCTAAATATTCCATGAGAAAGACATAATTGACTGTACCAGCATATTATAGTAATACTAGTCTAGACAGCATAGGATAAGTGAATTAGAATAGGCTGAAGAGTTATGGTGTGTTTGAATACTTGGAACAGACGTTAAGACTGGTAATGCATTGACACCAACCTTACTATATGATCAATGTCAAAACATTTAAAGGATGAGTATGTAATTTGCTTCAGAAGCACATTTAGTATTATTTCTTGAAATTCTCTTTACACCCCGATAGC
>JAODUK010058783.1:0-18015 GCA_027564635.1 Typhlichthys eigenmanni
ATGCTAAAACTGTCTTGTTTGTTGTGTATTGTGTTTTATTGTTTTATTTTATTTATTAATTGTATTGCATTGATGTGAACAGCACTTTGGTCAGCATTTGCTGTTTTTAAATATGCTTTATAAATAAAATGACTTGACTTAACCATTGCACATCATTGTAATTTTGTCTTCTATGTTGGGGAAAAAAAACTATTACAAAGACATTTGCATTTTTATAGATATGATTAAAAACCTTGCAATTACTATGTATGCAAAAATAAACCCTATGGTAATGTAATGATATAGTGTGATGAATATTACATTATTTTGGAATCTTGTGTTTGTTGTAGGTCAGGGGTCAAACGTAGGCTACTTCAAATCACCTGCTCCACACACAGCAGATGTACGAGCATGGATACCATGACAACGAGCAGCGGTCTCTCCGTATACGTTCCCCTGCTGTAAACTCTTGCAGGAGGTTGGCAGCTCATGACCCACGTCTCGTTCTTCACGCATCTGTAGAAGGTCTTCTCTGATCTCTGGTACAGCCCGTCGTCTTTGCCAGCGCAGAAGTTATCGACGGGAACGGGATCCACAACGACGGTCATGTTGAGAGGGCAAGTGTGGCGCGGGATCGCTGCAGCGGTGGCGGTGATTCGGCTTGCTCCAGTAGAATGAGGCGGAGGGCTTTTGGGAGCACTTCCAGTCGGAGTGGTTTCCTGTGGCGGGGTCCAATCTATGTAAATACAATTAGTCATGGCTGAGTCTTTAAAGTGACTATATGACGTTCTGCCACTAGATGTCACACTAAGCACCAGCACCTCAGATCAAAACCAAGGCATCATGGGACACACACAAACAGAAGAATCTCAATAACACACACAGAGGTAGTGTGATGTAATTTTCTGTTAAGACTAAGTCATATTTAGGATAGACATCTTGATAAGTGAACCCACAAACGTTTGTTTACTGTAGCCTAACATAGGCTACATAATTCACAGTCCGGAGACTCACCTATCCTGAGCAGAGTGTTTAGGTGTGATGTCAGCGGGTATCTGCCCTGCCCACAGAACTGCCCAGAGAAGTCATCCATATCTAATGACCACACAGCAGCGCCCCCTAGCTGCCAGCTCTTAAGATACCTCACCTAGGAAGACAAGGAAATAAGCCAGAACAACTGACAATGCGGAGACCGTAAACAAAGTTCAGACTAAAGGATGATGTTTCACCTGTTGGTTACCTTGGCTGCATAGCTTTGCTGGTTGTCAAACCCGACCCACTCATCGTCTTTGACAGCGTAGGGAACCTTCTGCTGATCTAGCCAGTGTACAGTTGACCCTTTGAGAAAAGAACAGATCTAAGAATAGAGACCAAAAGAAGAAAGTGATGTTTTAGTGTTGATAAATGCCAACGTTTGCTACTCGGCTACAAATTATATAATGACAATGTTGTATGTTGACAGCTACTGTAAACATATGTAAATTATTACTGGTACTACTAGTAGCCAGAAGAAGACTCATTTTATGATAAATTCTCTGGCCTCATCTTATCTATTCATGTTATTCCAGCAGACCTTATTACAGACTTAAAGGTGTAGTAAAGTCAGCGATGCTGGAGAAAGATTGTTTATATTTGGACTCCATCGAAACACCTCCCCCTAAATGCCATTGGGCACTCTCTCAGAAACTCCGCCCCTCACATTGGAATAACAATTACAAGGCTGGAGGGCAAGGATAGTGTTGTGTGCAGAACTTTTTTTCTACAAAGCTAATAACAAGCTATAGCATCATCAGACGATATTTGAGGAGTTCAGATGCAAAAAAAACCAAAAAGGCCATTTGAATAAAAAGCAGAAATTAGCTTTTTGAAACACCGTTATTTATCAGATTTCTATGTTTGGGTTACTACGTTCATCTTTACTACATTTAAAAGGTTGTTTAATTGTAACTGAATAAAAAATAATATCTTCCAACTAAGTATTTATTATTATTATTATTATTAATAATATTTCCCATTAAAAACAAAAGATGTCAGATGGACTTGCATGGTCCATCTGACATGGTTTTTGCACCTGAACTCTTAATTTGTTTTTTATTTTATTCTGAGAGAGCAGTTCTGCCAATGTTTTCCGTCTCATTTTCCTGTCCCCGCGGCCGTGTGTGGTGAACACCACTCGGACTACAAACATTCCGGAAACCAAGACGCTTCCTGTATCCAGATAATGTGCCGCTGCCTACAAATTCTGTTCACATGCAGATAAAGTATGTCAACCACCAGCGCTGCCCCAGGCCTGTGTGACATAACCTCATAGTAGGACCAGATGCCCGGCTGCTGGGTGTAGGGTGCAGGCGGACC
Organism: Typhlichthys eigenmanni; assembly: GCA_027564635.1. NCBI lineage: Eukaryota > Metazoa > Chordata > Actinopteri > Percopsiformes > Amblyopsidae > Typhlichthys > Typhlichthys eigenmanni. The sequence goes on from JAODUK010058783.1 coordinate 2,335, forward strand.
GGGCCCTCTGACCGGGACCCCCGGACCCTGCGGGGAAGTCTCTCCCTTTGCCGTGGAGAGCACAAAGGAGCGACCATGGGCGGGGAACCCCATCAGCATCTTCTCCGATGACGCCTGTCTGCCAAGCCAGTACTGTATAAACTGATCCTGGCAGGTAAGACATACAGTAACATGACGTAGCACAATGTAGCATGATGTAGCATGACATAGCATGACCTAGCATTACGTAGCATGATGTAGCATGATGTAGCATTATGTAGGATGATGTAGCATGACGTAGCATTACGTAGCATTACGTAGCATGATGTAGCATGACGTAGCATGACCTAGCATTACGTAGCATGATGTAGCATTACCTAGCATTATGGAAGTGCTTGGTGGGCAGTTTGAATAACTACATTTTTGGATAATTAGTAGTCATCCTAAATACTAAAAGTACATATAATGGACATATAAATACTATTTTAAATGTAAATCGATGCATTTACTGACTACTAATTACCAGTCAGTAAATCAGTATATATATATTCAAACTGCCCACCAAGCACTTCCTGGAACTATTTTGCCATAGGTTTAGCCTCTCCATGAACCGTGACCTGTTGACAGTTTTGAACTTCCGTTGGTGTAACTTTGTTCTTTCCATGGCTCTGGCGCTACTGTTCAGTCAGTAGTGAGTCCTCAGCCTTCACTGAAGGTTCTACAGTTGCCACAGCACAGTAGCTGGTGGGGAGGACCTGCAGCAGCAGGAAACCTTCTCTTACCACGCTGCTGTCGTTGTGACTGGCGACGGCTCCACCATATAGGGGACTGTGGTGGGCCGCGACTCCATCTTGGCTTCTGAGAAGGTCAAAGGTCTTGACACTGATGAAGTCTAGGTACCTAGACACAATCACACACACACACACACACACACGCATGCACGCGTACACACATACACATTAGCGCGCACACAACCACACACACACACACACACACACAAGCGCACGAACACCCATACACACACACACACATTTGAGGTGGTATCATATCATATCATATCACGTTGTAGAACGACAACATCAATTCGGCCCATGTCTTACTGTGACATCTCTTTGACGTCATATCCCTTATCGGCTGCTTCTGTCTGCGCAGACACCGCTGCCGAGAGAAGAAGTTGCTGATTCCCTTTGGCTTTTCTTTCGGCTCCGTAGGCCTCTGAAAGCTCCTGCAAGCGCAAAGGAGAGCACGGCAGAGGTCAGAGGTCAGGTTAAATGATTAGCCTGCATGTGATGGAGGGGTTCTATCAAGACCATGGCCGGAGGGCCCTTTGAGGGAATTTTATTAGGTCCCATCTTCTTTGGTTTATGGAAATGGATCTTTGTCATCGTTAGTAACGGTAACAAAGAAGAAGAAAAGGATGCGTGTCACACAGGTGTTGGATAACCAGCTGCTGCCCTATTTTCCCACAACGGCCCCTCTCTCCTCCAAGTGTACTGTAACCCTGCATGGTAAGGTGAGGCAGATCTATTTAGCTAGCAGCACATTTCTTACTCAGTGCCAATTCAAAGTCCTTTACAAACAACAAATAAGACATTGAATATTGATTGAGATGAGAAACATAAATACATTTAGCAGTCATTAACATAAAAACATGGAAAAGAATAGGTAAGTGCAGAAAGTTGTGTTCCACAAGTCATTACTCAATGAAAGGCTTGTGAAAACAGTAAAGTTTTGAGCCTATATTTACACATTTCCAAGGTTGGGGCGTCTGACTATGCAGGTGAGTTGGTTCCAGCGATGCGCAGCGTAAAGACTAAGAGCTGCCTGTCTCCATTCCTGGTTCTGACACTGATCACTACTACCATACCTCTCCTTAGCAACACTCCCTGATTCCCTAGCAAGCTGGGTAGGGCCTGGCTGGTCTATAGTCATTAATTATACATTTCCTAGATATACAGTATATTAGTAGGGGTGGCACCGATACAATACTGAGATCGGAAATCGGTGTGATACTGACTTAAATAGCTGGATCGGTATCGGGACAATTGGACAGTTGTAACCAATCCATGGGGCTGATCCAATTAAATGTATGTACACGCGTAGGCCTACTGTCAAGCATCAGCCATGTCTAACCTACCCAGGCCACACTATCAGCAGCAGCTTTCTAAAATGCATTGAAGTCCTAAAAATAGAGATTGGCTGTCATTTACTTTGCAATTTAACTTAAAACTTAATTTAACACTGGAATCAGATCGGTACTCGGTATCGGCCGATACCCAAAGTGCCGGCATCTGTATCGGTATCGGGGCTGAAAAAACTGGATCATGCCATCCCTATATATTAGTATACTCCATGTAAAAATTTATAGACAATTCAGTTCTGTTCGTGTTGAAAAAATAATCTGATACTTCTACACAGCTCCGTAAATAATAACATTAACAAAGTGGCGACCACCGCTCACAACAACAAAGCCGTAGTACTAGGCTTTGCTTCACAATGTGTTTCAATGTGTGAGGCAACACTGAGGAGGGACATTGTTTTGATTTGAGAATAACTAACCCTGCCTTTAATGACACCCTGCCTTAGAGATACCCTAGTGACCTGGACAGCAAAGGTCGAAGGTCACCTTGCAGAGCAGGGTGAACCCCTGCTTGTCCTCCGGGGGGCTCTGGGGAGACCCGGCCCGCTCCCAGTCCAGGTCCAGGCCGTCAAAGCCATGGGCACGCAGGAACTTGACCGTGGACATGATGAACATCTGGCGGCTCTCTGCTCTGGACACCATGGTGGAGAACCTGGAGAAACACGCACACACACACACAGGAGGAAACGGCAGGACCGTCAGGTCAAAGGTCATCCATTGTGTTGTCGCTCCACAGCACCACTGATGGTAAACGCACTGCATTTACAATACGGCGCTGTTCCAACCTACCGGCTGCTCACAGGGCTGTACGTGATAGCCTCACATTCACCCACTCACACACCGATGGTGGTGTCAGCCATTCAAGGAGACACCTGACCACCGAGGGCAGTCAGGGTTAGGTGTCTTGCTCAGGGACACCTCCACACTTGGGGAGGAGTTAGCAAGGTTGGAGCCAGCAGCGACATTCAAATCACTTGTCGCCCGGCTCCCTCCACAGCACCACTGCCCCCAGCTCACAGTTTATGTTGTGAAACACAACAGTGCATGTGGCTGTCGGGTGATTTGAGTAGAGAAGGGTGCTGGGCGGGAGGAGTAGAGATGAGTGCAAACCACTTCGCACTCATGTTTTAAACCAAACAAAACAAAGTTTTGGTAAAGGTGCTTCTATTGTCACATACACATACATGTTGCGAAATCCATCCTATGCATTTAACCCATCCCTCAAGGGAGCAGTGGGCAGCTGCTGTGCAGCGCCCAGGGACCAACTCCTGATTGGACCAGTGTCACTGGTCACATGACACTGACATGTTTTTAGATAGAACCGGAGCACCCGGAGGAAACCCACGCAGACACGGGGAGAACATGCAAACTCCACACAGAAAGGCCGGGACGACCGGGGTTGAAACCCAGGACCGTCTTGCTGTGAGCCCACAGTGCTATCCACTGGGCGTGTTGCCCACCCACAAGGGTAAAGCGGGACACAATTGATGAGTGTACCTTTAAGCATTTATTAACAGACATTAGACTCACTGGTATGGAGCATTGTCCTGCTCCCTCACTGACAGCAACGTCTTCAGGTGGGGATTTCTGCTCATAGTTTGTGTATTTACATATGCAAAAGAAAGAAATTAAATAAATTAGGGTCTTAACATCTGATTGTTTTATGACAATATAGCCTATGGGATATAAACCTTATAGCCTTATATCATCTCAGCTTTATTACTGAAAAAAGTAAAGATTTCTCTCACCACCAATTAATATGAACATATAGGCAAAAGTTAAATCAATGAGGTTTTATAACCTGTGTGCTGCAATACACTGGGTGTGATTTCCAAAGGAGCATTGAAAAACATACCTCTGTTTAAGCTTAATGAATCCTTTGTAAAGTGTTTTCTCATTCCAGTCACGTGGCGTGATCTCATTAGCATAGTTGATGATGCTGAAGGCATATATCAGGTGAGTGCACAGGTGAGGGTCAATGTTCTCAGGCAGGAATTTCCCCTCATTGGTTCTGTACTGTGACCAGCTGGTGAAATAACACACCAGCTTTGTCGTAGTTGCTAGGGGACCAAAACCACAATTCCATGTCTGAAGAATGAGTAAATATACCTTCAATTATGTATAAATGTTCTTTGCAATCAACATGAATGAATCTGAAAAAGAATTTCACTCACCAATCTGAAGGAATACTGGCAGACCGGCTGTAGGAGACACAATTCAGTGTAATTGAATGTAGGAAAATAAAAATTCTTCTTTAAATACACAACTGTAAAATGCCACTCATGATAATAAAAAAACATAAAACAACAACAACACACATACCGATCACACATGCTATTCCTGTCTTCATCACAACAACCAATGAGGACGTCTTATTTTGTTTTCTTCCAATGCAGACATCCTCTGCGATGCTACTCACGCAGCAACAAGAACCAAGAATGAGTAAAATAACTGGTGTTGGCTCTCAGGTTACCAGTGAGTGCATGTGTGACGGAGATCGTCCGTCCCCCTCGGGGAATCGAACCCCGTCTCCCACGCAGAGAACGGACGCTCCTACAAGGCAGGCCAAAAACCCAGGGGCCCTGGCCTGTGTCGCCAGAGCATCCTATGAGGTGTCGGAGAGTGAGGATTAACACCGCACAGCTACCTGCTGGCCACCGTTACACATGCAATAGTCTCCTATGACCTGCAAATACTGACGCTTTCTGCTCATAATGTTATGTGTGACTTACTTCTGTTGGACAGTGTTTGTCAGAGGTGAAGGTGAAATAAAGAAATATTAGCTTTCAAAAAGTTATGTTTAAAGGTAAGGTATAATATTATATGCTAGTCAAATGTCCATGGTTATTTCATTGTTTCTTTTGCCTGTATATCCAGAAGGTTTTATATACAGTATATATATTGCATATATATATTATATATATATGTATATTAGAACATTCACATGGCACAAATACACCGTATATAATAGGCTACAGATAATAGTATAATAATATAATAATATAAGATGTATATACTATGTTTAACACAAAGTTTAATAAGCATTATATTTGTAACTGCCTACATAAAATATATATTTTTGTAATTATGTTTAATGGTGTTATGCACCTCTGCCCTAACAAGAAGGACTGGATATAGTGCCAGTGTATTTATTTTACCCTCAGAAGTTAGACTGACCTGCTTTTCCTATATTTAACCTGGAGCATTGGTCACATTACACCATATATGAAAGCTAACACGACAATAAAGACAAAATTCTGCTCATGACACAGTTATTTACATAAGCACAGAGGCTTGACAAAGAAGGTCAAGATGTGGTGCTGAACTAGATATCTTTTCATGTCTCCTAATAGTCGTAGGACTTAACATAGGGGAAGGGAATGACTCAGTATGTGTGGAAACAGCTATTGTTCAATAAGGCATTTTCTGTATTCTGCCAGCAAAACATGGTTAGAAACTTTAGACAGTGGATTGTTGTAACATGGGTCAGTTGTAACACTTCCAATTTATGCAATCAGGAACAAGTTATGAATCACCTGATTCACTCTGCACATGCCCAATTTAGTCCTTCTTGCACGTATGGAAGACAGCCAAATTTAGAAGGATAATATAAATAAATATGTATTTTTGTGATAGTATTTCCTGCGTTGAATTTTAAGATCATAAAATTTAAATCACATACATTGTGTGTCTATGTAGATATATTTGATGCAAGTTATTCTAGTATTAGCAAGTAATACTTTACCTGTTACTGGTAAGATAATAAGATAGTTAATGGCTACAGGAGTCTGGGTTATTTGTAACAACAAGAGCTTGGGATGGTTGTAACACCAATAAAAATGTTACAGAATTACAACCAAGTAAAGCTTAAGTTGTATTTATATATTTTAATTGAATTTCAGTATGTCTAGGTCTTAGAAGAGAGACTGACTGAAAAAGAATGTGACTGATGGTGCAAGACACATACATACATTAGAATTAATTAATCACACACATTATGTACTCACACACGTTCACACACACATTATGTTAAGTACATTTATGTGTTGGAAAAAAAACTCATCAAGTTTGTCATATTTTTTTCAGAATGTTCCATTTTACCCCAGGATCAATCCTAATGTCACATTTCACCCCAGAGTATGTTAGAATTAACCCAGACTATGGGGTGAATTGTAACATTTCACTACTTGCATTTGAGACTCAACCACGCATTTTGTTTGTGTTATATAATAGCTAGAGACATGTAAATAGTTTGTATCAAAAAGCACAGTCTTAAAAGCGCTACAATATTCTATTCTATCCCCGGCCAGGTCTTTCCTATTAGTTAACTGTTAAGGCTTTATAAACGGTTATATAAATCTACAAAACACAATTATACTATCTTGTAATAATGGGAAGAGGAAGAGGAGGGCAGCAAATACAGTATTTGTATAGGCATGTTAGGTCATTTCTGCTGAGGAAGCCTTCCCAGATTGAAAAGCTCAACACAACCGAGACAAAATTGGGTTTAACAGCGTGTTTGTACTTCATTTTAATCTTTAACCAGATCTCCTGAACATTCACGCGTCCCAATGTTACACGGTATGCATTTGAGGCTATTTTAATCACTTTATTTTACCACAATATATTATAGTGTACTAACATGTTCTGTCAACAAACAAACAACAAAAAAGTATGCTGAAAAATACTTTTATTTTGATACAAAGTGGGGAAGGGGGGGGGGGCAAAGCGCACCAATCCCAGTGCGACATGACTTCACTCTGCGCCGGTGCTCGACATGCGTGTGTTGGGGTGTTGAGTCCATCCTCACGGCCAGACGCAGCACTTGCAGCTGTCGTTGAAGATGCTGCCCGTGCCGCACTTGCTCTCGTGGGTGATGCCGCCGGCACACATGTAGAAGCTGGTCTTGTCGTCCGGGTTGGGGTACAGGCCGTCGGGCTTGCCGTTGCAGAAGCCAGTCCCTGGGGCGTGGGTGGTGGTGGTGGTGGTGGTCGTGGTGCTAAGGGTAGACACGCCGGGCTTAGGCGTGGTCGTAGGGGGCAGGGGGGGCAGCTCTGAGAGGGGAAATAAAACAGTGACGCATTCATGCTTGTGTTTGTGTTGTCTTGTGTTACATGTGTGTGGATGAAAGAGCGTGTCTAGCCTGGCGCCGCCCGACTACTGCTCTCTCAGATAAAGTTCTGATGAGATTATAATCTGAAATCCTGGTCACTTTAACGTTCACACAGCCACCCTGGATGGCGGACCAATCATAGACCAGCTAATTGTGATGCTGTTGAAGTCTAGCTTGTGTTTCGAAATGGTGGTAGAGGTAGATGAAGCGATACAAACATTTAGAGCAACGCTGATTGATTAAAGGGTGTTCCAAAAGCTTCAAAAGTCGCCAGAGGTCTATTAGGATGCAACGGTCCCCAACAGAGCATTCCCAGACCCTGTTCCCCAGGTGTACTGTGGGTCTGGCTACACCAGGCTGGAAAGGTTCACCAAAACATACCAATGTTGAGGAGTGTGCGAAGATGTCCCAGCAGAGGATGGTTTCCCTGCCCGCAGAATCGTCCGGCAAAGTCGTCCAGATCCAGGGCCCACACAAAGGCACCGCCAAACTTCTGCTCCTGGAGGTAGCGGACCTAAAATGGTTGGGTACAGGCGCACGGCGTTATGTCTTTGTCTTGGGTTCTCGCAAAGATCAACACACAATGTACAGTGCTCATGTGAAGCCTACCTTGGTCTCGTAGCTCTCCCTGGTATCAAATCCTACCCATTCACTGTTCTTGGTGGCATAGGGAACCTTCTGGTCCTCAATCCACTGAATTGTGGTGCCTTTTACGAAGTCACAGATCTGAAAATTTACACACATTTGGGAATCAATCAATGCATTCCAGGGTGTCTACTGCTAAGTGGTGCCAGGCTATCCGTCTTTAATGAGCTGGGATTCACCTCATAGTAGGACCAGAAGCCAGCTTCACGTGTGAAGGGACCAGCTGATGCAGGACCGCTTGCAGGCGCTCCAACGCCGGTGTTGGATGACGTCAGACGGAAGGTGCGGCCGTAAGCAGCAAACCCCATCCTCAGCTTCTCCACTGGGGTGCCATTGTCTCTCCAGTACCTCATGGCATAATCCTAAAGAGCCAGGGAACACAAAGGTGGTTGTTCTGTAGAACACAATGGCTTAACCACATGACATTATCAGTTTTCAAGACTACCGAAAACCTAATCTCAAAAGAAGATTTTTGAAAAACGTTATTTATTCTAGGACTAGGCTTAATCCATGTCTGAGAAACTGAGCCAATGAGCTCTAAGCACATGGCTCCTGCTCTGCTAGTTCATGAATTCCCTTGTGTCTCCTTACGGTGTTAAAGTAGATAAGGTCCCCTTTGTCCTGAGAGCCTTGGAACAGCGGGCTGTTGTGGCCGGTGAACTGCTCCCATGTTCCATGGAAGTCGTAGGTCATCACGTTGACGAAGTTCAGGTACCTGTAAATGCACAAATGGAGAAAAAGGGGTTTGCCACTCAACATTAATTTGCTTGTGTGATAATAACATGTTCTCCATTTCGTGAGTCTTAGTAAGTAGTTCATAATAGCATAAAAATGAGACGTACTTGGCAATCTCAGCGATCTCGTATCCAGCGTCAATGGTTCCCTTGCCTGCAGACACGGCAGCGGTCAGCATGAGCTGCTTGTTGCCAGTAGACTTGGCCTCAGCTGCATAAGCTTCAACAAGCTCCTGCAAGCATCCAAGTTAAAGTGGTCATGTTGTGAAAATACTTGTTATGCTAACCCAGAAGCTTCATTATACTTGTTATGCTAACCCAAAAGCTTCAATATACTTGTTATGCTAATCCAGAATTTAAATATACTTGTTATGCTAACCCAGAAGCTTCAATATACTTGTTGTGCTAACCCAGAAGCTTCAATATACTTGTTATGCTAACCCAGAAGCTTCAACCAGTCAAGATGTGGTTGTTTGCCTTAAGTTTATCATCGTGCTATCACATACGCTTGCTAGTCACATTGTAATGTCTGACTGTAATGATCACCCAGGAAGGTGCCTGTTGCCAAATGCCAATCAAGGATTGCCTCATTCACATTTAGGGCCATTAAGGACTAACATACAAAAGTAACATATCTCCTTTAAAAACTCCCTTAATTGATAGTAGTCAATAGAACATGTGATTTCTAATCAATTAGAAGAAAGAGTTAAGGGTCCACCTTGCAGAGCAGTGTAAACCTCTGCTTGTCCTGTGGCGGGCTTCCACGAGATCCAGGGTACTCCCAGTCCAGATCCAGGCCATCAAAGCCATGGGTCCTCAGGAATTTGATAGTGGACTGGATGAACTTCTGGCGGTTGGCTGCACTGGACACCATGATGGAGAACCTGGGGAGAAGAGGATAGTATGCCCATCTCCATGCTGCTGATGAAAACAGCACAACCGGTAATGGAGAACAGACACTCACTGGGCTGAGCCAAAGTTCCATCCTCCAACAGCCAGCAGTGTCTTCAGATGAGGGTTCCTTAAACAAAGTCAATGTGAAAGATGTTTATCCAAATAATCAAGACATTTTCCCATAAGGTTTGTCTTAATGGAAACATAATACTGTAAGGCCAATTGATTATTATTAATAATAATAATAATAATAATAATTAAATAAATAAATAAATATATATATATATATTCTGAAGCTTGAAGATGACCAATGGCTAACAAGTGAACAAAACAACTATATATTAATAAAACTAATTTACTAGCACTACAATATCTTATATTTTAGATATTATAGATATAGACTCTCTATATCATTAAATACTTGTGCTAGCATTAGTAAACGGTCCTCTATATTATATAGGACATTTTGGGGAATTTTATTGGGACATGGGGGACTTATAAACCTCAAAACCTCTTCCTTAAGGGAATTTAAGCATTTGTAGAGGTACAGAAAAGTATCTGAAGGGCTGCCTACTTGGTCTTGAGGCCATTGAAGGCCTTGTAGAGAACTTCATCATTCCACTCATAGGTGATCAGCTCATTGTTGCTGTTGATGATGGAGAATGCGTAGATCATGGTGGTGCAGATGAAAGGGTCCACATCCTGTGGCATGTATTTGCCCAGGCCCGGCCTGTACTGGGACCAGTTGGTGAAGTAGCAAACCATCTGGTCGGCAGTAGCTTGGGTAGGAAACAAAAAAAGTTTAATATTTTCCTGAAATTACCAAGGAATTACCTAGAAATATGCCCTCCCATACCCATGTATGATTCATACTGTGGTATTAAAGCTGTTGCACATGCAAGTTCAGAATTTCCTACTTATAAATGAAATAAAAATGCATAATGACTAGACAACTAGACATTTCCCAATAACATATTACTTTTCCCTTGTATATTACGCTAGTACTTTGCAGAAATGTAAGCATTAACAATCATTACTTACCAAGCTGACATGCTACCAGGCAGAAAGCTGTGAAGAGAATCATTTCAATCATCATTAAAACTGTTTTTATTTGTAATATTACACCTATTAGGCCCGTGTGTTCTGATTTTCAGTATAAGCTGCATTGAAATAAAAATGTATCACCTGCAACCAACGTGAACTTGGTCATTCTGATTTCAACGTTCCAACCTTTTACTGTATAAAATAAAAAGACATTTTAAAATACACATAGCCTACAAACATAGCAAATACTAGCTAACAACAACGGCACATTCTTTATGTGATCTGGTTAATATGTGAAAAACATAAATAATACCACATTGTTCAATCACCAATCAAATGTTTTCCAGAGAATATATCGATATTTAAAATTGTATTGTGATGATATAATCATATTTCTCCTCCAAGCCTACCTTGGGAAACAGAAATGAGACAACGAAATGAGAGGAGCGTGCGCTTTTTATACTGAATGAGTGTAAGGTGTGTCTATGGGGGCTGGGTTGACTGAGATGGAAAGATATGAGATAAGCGTTTAGACAAGGGGCTTTATGACAGTCCACTCTGGTCCAAAGCAATTTATCATGTTATGCTGTTCAGTATTCTGGCATGGAAAAGGTACAAACAAGTCACTGGGGTGGTTTGTACTTGTAAAAGGTACTTATTAGTACCCTATGGGAACATGATTGTACCTTTGAGACAGTACATTTTTGTAGTTTTAAGTACAATTTTCACAGATGTACCCTCAAAGGTACAATCATGTTTCCATGGGGTACTAATAAGTACCTTACAGACACATAGCTGCTATACATTTTAATGTACATTTAGGGCACCACCCCAGTGATGCATTTGTACCTTTATCGTACTGTTTTTTTCTGAGAGCATATGTGTTTCTAACATATAGCTTGATAAGAAGAATAATTAAAACAGTAGGAATTGGAAGAGGGTACGTAAGCCAAAAGCAAAGTGATTGTTCAGCTAGTGAAGCGATAGTGTCTTCACAGATACGATGTGTGGTTGCGTCCCTTAGCAGTGTCCTGTGCAGCGGTACTGTACAGAGGTGAATTACAATATCATCATTATGGTGGTACCATGCTACACAATGACTGTGGGCCTAATCTTCTGATTACTTTATCAGCCATGTTCTGTTGTTGTGCACCACTGGACGTTGTCCCCAGCACTCATATCAATGCTAATATATTACGTTTTTTGTTAACCTCATGGGAACGACTGGCCCCCGCCCCCGGGGGAGCACACCTCACTACCCAAGTCGAGATAATATTTTTTTTTTATATAAATGTCTAACAGTATTTACTATACACGTCTGGGTAGCCGAGCCTCTCGTCTAGATGTGTAATCTAACAACCATTGCCCAAATGTAAGCATTTTTCAAAGTCAACCAGATTAAAACAAATATCGTATATAAACGCTTGGAATTATCACGATTTATTGCCATGACGCTCGTAAAAGTCATGTTGTGTGATTTATCGGAGATTATCTGAGAGAGCACATTTCTTTTGTTCTAACAGCTTCTCCCCTTGCTGATAGCAGCATGCCTTAGAAAGATATCTTATAAACAACGCGACACAAATTATGCCTTTAGAATTAGAAATTGCTCTATGCGCCTTACCTGTATTGCGTTCAATGAAAAAATCTACCCCGCATTCATCGAAGAATGTTTTTAAAACCATAATTCAACGGCGGTTCAATATCTCGTCTCAAAACTTGGCATCCATTTTGGAATTATGACGCCGATTCGAGAGTGCGGTTCTATAGGAACTATAGTTCTATTATGGGGAGCTGGCATCTTTACACGAGACTACAGTCTGCCGAAGGCTATTCAGCTCCTATAACGTTACTTTCCGGTTTCTCCGGATAAAAACGAGTCGTTTGAGTGGTCACGTTTAATTTGGCCAATCACAGCTCTGGCTAAATCCAGGGAATTTCAAGTGACATCATAGTTCGGCATCAGACAGCTGTCAATTAATTTCTTCGTGAGAGAAAATGAAATTATTACACTTAAACTATAGTTTAGTACATATATTGTGCTGCACATTGCAAGGAAAAAAAGGGGAAAAAGGGCCTAGTTTAACAAAAGCATCTAGCAGCTTTGCAATAGCGAAATAAATATTGTTTGCTATGACAACTATATACTGTATTGTTTTCAGTAATTAAATGACATTTATACAATAATACATGTACATTTTATTAGCAATTATAAAAGAATGAACAAATAATTATAATTAATGGCGCACATACTGTGTACAGTTAGTTTATTTACTATGTTTAATATATCACATTTGATCTACTATGGGTGCTGGATTAAAATAATTTAGTAACGTTGAAAAATAAAAGAACGGTTCTGCACACAAATTAGCTACAGTTAAATAAATGAATTAGTTATGTTTCAAGTTCAAATAGCTCTTTCTCTGTCTTCTGATGTCAAACTACCGGGTCGGATTCCATGCTAAGTCTGACGATTCAATTTATGGCAGAGACTTTAGCCTCAATTATAGATATATAATTTATCGGTTACACTATCTGTTGTTCCAAAAAGGCACCATATCTCAAATATCGTTTTCAGTACAAAATGCAGCACCATCTGTTGATTCAAAATATATTACATTAACAAGATACAGGTGTTTCGCCAAATTTTGTGTCCTGCTGGATTCAGTGACCCTTTCGAAACGATGTATGTTAAATAAAGCAGAAAAAGCATGAAAAAGTTTGATAGATCTATAAATAATATTTAGAAATATCTAGACATCAATCAACCTTAAAAAGACGAGGCTGGTGTAGGTAAAGTAGATTATATTCACTTTTTATTCAAAAATCACTCAAATCACAAGCTTTTTGCAGAGCAAACCACCATCGATAGCTAGCTAACCTTTTAGTAACCCTTTCCCGAACTAAAACACTTCGGGAGCGAGACACAAAAAGTTAATGAGAAATCACACGCTCTGGATAATAGATTGTACATGATTGGAGGTGGCGCATGCGCACTTTCGAAAGGGTCACTGAATCCGGCAGGACACAGAATTAGGCGTAACAATGGCGACCATTGTTCATTTAATCGTATATTGTGTATTTTCAGCCTACCATGTCTAGGAGACTTAAAAAAATGAATGAATCCACTGACAGTAAATGTAACAAAGTTCAAGCAATGTATAGGCTACACGTTTGTTTTAGACGTTATTACTTATTTTATTTCTTAAGATAGTGCTTATTTTCTCTATATCTTTTTTTTTGTTACCCCCTAGCATTTCGCTGCAGTACCAACGTTGGCCATCATTCTCGGCGGGGAGAAACCTCACGTTGGGGCTTAATTGAGTCATGGTGGCTTCTTGTGACAAGAGGCTCATGGGAAATGCTTTACGCTGCGAAACACTGCTTCATTGGTATGCTATTCCAAAACTCACTTTAGCACAAAGTAATTACTTTTATATTCTCTATGCACAACTGTTTTCAGATGAGATCAGTTAAGAAATCACAATGAATATATTGTAGAGGTACCTCTGTTAACATAATTCACAGCCAGCCGTTACCGCAACAGTTTACAATAACATCAGGGGTGATCCAAGACAGGTAAGCAGAAACTTAGGAAAAATCTAACCTTTCACTATGCACCATACTGTACAACTCAAATCTGCTTGTAATCTTGCAATCTTGACTCTTGACTTTAAGCAATAATGACATAATATACACTTAAATAGACCATAGTAACATAATTAGTTTTATTGCAGGCAATATTAATAGCAATATACGATATTTGTTGGACATTGAAGGTTACTGTCACACGGATCATTGATGAGGAATTTAAAAATGTTTAAAATTGAGACCAGAGCACAATGTGTGAATATGGGCATTAAAACTTGCAAACACTGTGGCCCAGTCCTTTGATAATGGACAAAACAAACTAATCTAATCTGTAGTTACTACACAGCTGTTACCCAACAGATAATGTCGGTCCAATGTATGAAAAAAACACATCAGGTAACTGATCCAAAGCAGAATGCTATCTGAATTATGTTTGAACTCCTTAGTTTATCGCCTTTCACACCTTTTTTTATGTTTGAAAAAAAATTAATTTTAAAGGTGAGGTATGAGATAATAATCCAATACACCTTTTCAGACATTCTGTCAATACCTCCTCCCAGAACACTAGTTGTCCATTCTGAGAAGTGCTGATAGGTCAGAAATGTTCCTTTAGCTGTGAACCTACTTTTGCACAAGGGCTATCAACCAGAGCAGATATTCTCAGAGCATTTCACTCAGTGATAGATAATGGATGTCTATGGCATTTCTAACAAATTGCACTAAATGCAGAGCCATGGAAATAACAGAGTTACGCCAATAATTGGAGTGAACAGAGATGACACAACTCTCTCTATGCACGGCTCTGGCTAAATGTATAGCTCTAAAATCCTTCCTCCTTTTCTGCCACTAGATGTCACTCTAGGCACCAGCAAATCAGACCAAACAAATGCTCTGTGGCCCACACACACACACGCACACACACACACACACTATGAAAACGAAGATCAGAGGAGCTAGAGTTATAACACACACACACACACACACGTACAGATGGAGTGTGATGTCATTCTCTGCTCAAGATGTAATTGCACTGCACCACTGTATCATAACATACAGCAGGGCTATTCAGCTCCGGGCCAGGAGGGCCGCACCCTGCATGTTTTAGATGTCTCCCTGCTCCAACATGCCTGATTCAAATGAACAGGTCGTTATCAGTCTTCTAACAACCTGGAATCAGGGAGCAGGGAGAGATCTAAAACATGCAGGGTGCAGCCCTCCAGGACTGGAGTTGAACAGCCCTGATCCATACAGTATACAATTGTTGTTTACTGCTACAATAATAATTGTTGGGAAAACTGGAAATACCATTTATTATTTTATCAGTTTTTATTTTATATTCAGTTATTCTTTTAATATTCTAATGTCATATATTATGTTAAGATCATGTCACCATTATAATATATGTGTAGTAATAACTGCTAACTATATATTTCTGTACCTAGAACAGACATAATCTATTATTATACTATTAGGAGAACATAAGTAGACCATTGCTTAGCAACGCCAGACGACCTTGCAGATGGTCTCTGGACGAAGGTAAT
>JAODUK010058794.1:0-18015 GCA_027564635.1 Typhlichthys eigenmanni
TCATAAATGAATGTATTATGAGAGGTATTTTTTGAAGTCGGACTAAGTAGGACATCACTGAAGGCCTAGGTGTTTAACGCACGGCCCGCCACTGTGTTTAGCCATGACTATGTTGCCTGGATCACGATCTAGTGGAGAACACTGTATGTAAACATTTAGCCATTATCAATAAGACAGCCATAATTCAATTTCATTGTAAAGATACACATTTCATTGCGAATGTAGACTTTTCACCAATAACTTTTAGAATGCTAGTCTGCCAGTAAAATGTATGATAGGTTTTCTATAAAGCCATTTGCTAGTCATTGTAGACATCAGGGCTTCACGGCAATGGCTTAAAGGAATACAATGGTAACCACTTGGCAGATGCACTAATGCCACGTTGAGCTGTTGAAGCTACTAGTACTACTGACTACATGCAGAATGCATTGGAAGAATATATGACTGCTTTGTTCATTGCCTAACCCCAACCCAAACCAGCTAACCCCACAATGGTCGGTCATTCTCTTTGGACCATACAAGGACAGTATGTTAAAGTTAAACATTCACTAATTACGTGTTCCTAACTTCCTTTTTTGACATATTCTTAACAGACTGTTAAAGATACTGAACATATTCTGAGAATTTTTTTATTTGGAGATTCAATTCAAGCATAAGAACACTGACATTAGGGAGAACGTTGGTATTATCCCAGTTATGATTTGCTTTCATGCAGTCAATTTAGTTTCAGCCACATTCACATCTTCAGATCATAGCGTATTATTACCGTTCTACTGTAAACCGTTGTACTGAATTGTATTTAGTAGTGATTTTGTTTTCAACCTGCTTGATTGCAATTTTGGCCTTTAATTCTATATTCTCTAGTCATATACAGTTTTCAAAAGTAGTTTTTTAATCTGTGATACTGTAAGACCAGCCTAATGATAGTTCAATTTCTCTAGGGTTGTATCTAAAAATCAAACCACCTACATATACTGTTCCTATACCACATTTCCTCACTGACAAGTAGCTCCTTGTCAAAGCATTATTCACTTTTATGTTAAGCCCATGGGAGGTTGTTCTCCCAAAAATGGCATGTCTCAAAAACATGACCACAAACCAAACCCAAGAGCAGCCAGCCAAGACCTGACCTTATGCTAGACTAATCAAACTTGACATGTCCACAATGAACGAGTCACTGATAATGTCTAATATATCTAAGCAGGAAGAACAACTAATTCAAGCAAATAACATTTTTTCCTCACCTCGGCCAAACTACCTACATATATTTTGTGATTTGCCAAATTGCCAAACCGTTTAACCTTTGCCAACACACAGTGCCTCCTCGGCCAAGTGACTAAAAATATGAGAAAATGTGGTTTCAGCTTCCACCAAATACCCAAACACCAGGAGCACTTAAACACCCACATTTCCCTTGCTGATTACGTCCAACTATAACCATCCAAGAACAGCAGCCATGGACAGTGGCACTAGCCACCCAACCAGTGCTGTGTTTACCTAAGCTGTCTGATCCATACCAACATTCCTACAGTAATATTCCACAAAGACTACAAACACATAATTTAATGTTAGACACTTTATATCGTCCCTATAATAAACCATCTGCGAATCACTGATTCCTGAAATGTTTATAAATAATATACTTTCCTGGCCGATATACAGTACATGCTCACTGTATAATACATATTTTCAACCACTGTGTAATATACTCTGCAAGTCAAGTCAATTTTCCAACATGAATTTAGAATGTATCTAGTGTTCACACCCTTTCTGTCTGCTGGAAAATGGCATGCAATGCCTATCCTTTGACATCCAACTAGGCACTATGAATCCTCAACAACCCTCCCGTAAATACTGTACCTTCTTCACACCACAACAACCAACATCAATCACCATGTCATCACGATGTAATGCATGATCCTAGTCAGTCCTCCCTCCTAACATACAGTATATTGCACCTAAACATTGTAGGAGGAAATGCCACATTGGCCTTGCTATAGCACCTTAGTAGTCAAAGCCTGCCATAGGTGTGACCAAAATATGCCTGACCAATCGTAACGTCAGTACAGCGAGTGAGTCTACAAGCAAGATGGAGACTGGAGTCATATCGCACATGCAAGAATGTCGGAAGAGAATAATCTCCTTCCTCCGAGCAAGTCCTCCAGAGCTAGCCATATGTTGCCCCCCCCCCCATCTATTTCACAAGCTCACCCGTTCCCTCTCCAACCCCACGTCGCCCTTCCCCTTGCACAGCTGAGCCGATGTGAACAGCTTGCCAGTTTTTAACTCTCCTCGACATTCGCATTTCCTTGAGTCTCTCATGAAGAGCAAGGCCGCGGGATGAATCGCAGATCACCCCGCGACCGTTCACCTCTCTGTCTCTCGTTTTGCTTTGAATCCGTGGCAGTGCCAGTTACAGTAAGTAGAACGTGTTCAACCCCCCGGGAAGATCAGGAACGAGAAGCTCTTTGCTCGAGCCGTCTGTTAGCGCTTTTCATTTTGAGGGGAACATTTAAGTCTCCCCATTGACCTGACCTTAAGTTCTTACATCCACACTGTACAGTTGCAGCATCATTAATATTTTTATCTCTCTCTCTCTCTCTCTCTCTCTCTCTCTCTCTCTCTCTCTCTCTCTCTCTCTCGCTTCTTTTTTTTTTGTAATTACAAGACATACTTAGAGAGAGATTATGGTCATGTCATCTGCTGACCATCAACAGTTCTCTCTGTGGGACAGACACATGACTGGGATTCACAGGCCAGCCTGGAGAATACCAGTCCATCTGGCAGAGCATGGCAGTGTGCTAGCAATGAGCAAGGTGCAGCATGTGTGTCACGTAAAGTGTGTACGAGGAGGTGTAAAGAACGGTAGGTAATCCAGCCACTAAGCATTCAGCTATGAAAAACAGCAATGTTTTTGTAATACCAGGAGTCAGAGGTGGGTAGAGTAGCCAAAAACTATACTTAAGTAAAAATGACTACTGTTACCATAATATAATAATGACTCAAGCAGAAGTAAAAGTAGTCATGCAAATAATTACTTAAAAGAAAAAAAGTTACTTTTTCATTAGCCACTTTGTTTTCATCTTTATTTTTAAATACGCAGAGCATGGATGGAAATATACAAATAATGCTTTCCTATTCTTATTTATGTTCTCGCTTGATTTAGCGACTTATCAAACCCTCTGTGACTTTATTTCAAAAAAGTGACTAGCGACAAATTTAACAACTGTTTCAGACCACAACGGAAATGGCAAGAAATATATTTATTTGCATGCATGCTGCTCAGTGTAATCGCATTCCGCGGCTGGGATCTCTCTCTCCCCTCAGGGCTCAGGCAATTATTAGTGTGTGTGTGTGTGTGTAGGAGGAAGTCGCTGGCCGCATGAGTGGATATTAAGTTGTAGTGAGTTTCTACGGTTACGTTGCTTGACACTTGCTGCGAAGCGTTATTTTCCGTAGCGCCAATTAGCCCCAGTGATCTACTGTACTGAATATCGGAAAAACAGTTGCAGGATTGGTCGAAACTGTATCTATGAAATGGTCAGATTGATGTAGCAAGTAATGACTGGTATATGGCCACATGTAGCAGAGTAAAAGTAAAAGAAAATATGTTGCATTCTAACATTTTCTTCAAAAAGTCACTCAAGTAAATGTAACAGGTTAAGCGTTACTCGTTACTACCCATCTCTGCCTTTGGCGCACCTTTTAAGCTATAAAGGCCTTACAGTCTGTCTGCCAGTGGAACCATGGGTAAACATCTACAGAAACAGAGAAAGCTTGTTGATAGAAACATTGGTCCCTTCAATGCCATAGGCTGCTCCCTCAGGAACTTTGCCCCCAAGACTGGGATATTGTTGTAAGGTGCGGCCTACACCACTTTGTTTGTGTTCCCATTTACAAAGCCAGGGGTGTTTAGAAACTGATTGTGTTTCTTTCAGCACACACAGAGCACGATAGGCTAGCGGACAGCAAGTATAGGTATTTGCTAAATTTGACAAAAAGCGTATTACCTTACAATCGCTGACTATACCTTTAAGTTACAGGAATATCATTTATGATGCAGATATAGCCTGTGCTCATAACACGTATATTCAGGTAACAGTGAAGAGTCATACTACGCTGTGTATATTATGAGGTAATATTGCAATAGATTATATTACCATTCAAAGCCACGCGTCTGGGAGGGAATAGGTCACCCTCTGTTTTATCAGAGATACCAGCACTGTGGTCTTGTACGCAGAAAGTGGTGCAGACAACACACACTGTAACAAAACTATCTCAGCCTTGACTGAACTCATCGCAGTTCACCGTTTAGCACCCTGTTATGCCATGATCAACTCTCCACATACAGCACGTCTCTCCGTTAAAATAGCTACAATAAAACACAGACATTTCCTGAATGCAAACCAAGTGACCAAAGAAAGCCTTCAAAAATATCACAATGGAATTTGTTCCTCATTCTTGTTTGTACCGCAGCCTTCGGTTCAAGTGTAGCCCCCAGGTCAAAGATGAGACCGGCTTATCTATGATTACTACTTGGAGGAAGAAAAAAAATGAGAAGGAGAAACTTCACCTGGTTTCTACAGCTCGGGTTCATAGTTCAAGTGGCAATAAATGCTTTTTCTGACAAGGTTATTTGGAGAGGAGCATCCGACCATTCATTATATCCTGGACACTCACCAGCAGTGCATCTGGCCCGGTTTACTTTGAGCGACTGAAAGCTACCACACGTTTTGTCAAAATCACCAAATACCTCCTCGCATTTCACTAGTTTACCGTTCTTTGTGTGTGCTGAAAGAATAATCCGGTACTTCTATACAGCCCAGGCTCCGTAAATAGGAACACAAACAAAGTGTTGCAGACCGCACACACTGTAACAAAACTATCTCAGCGTTGACAATGCATTTCCACTGTGTAGGGGCGGAGATTCTGATGGAGCACACTATACTCTGGCATTGAAGGAAGATGTGTTTTTGTTTTGATTTGAGTTCGAATTTAGCAGTCTTCTCGAGAATGACTTATTATAACTTTAACTGTCGGCTTGTTTGTTTAGCTGTCGTGAGGGGCTGTGCCTCTCCAGCCGAGAGAGCTGCTGTTCTGGGGCACGCAGAGGCTTGTTCTCGCCTCGGAGCACTGGCTTCTTCTGACACGCCGCGAATGCTCGGTGCGGAGTGTTCGTTCAGCAGTTAATCACGTCCGAAGCTATGCCGAGCGTCTGAGTCCAACAGCCAACTGACTTTCATCTTTGCCTTTGAAGGGCAGTTGACTTGATAATTTAGCCGGCTATGGTCCATAGTGTGTGTGTGTGTGTTTGTGTGTGTGTGTGTGCTGGAGTATTTACACCAAGTACCCATAATGCAAACTATGCAACTGCATTGGGGCCCGGCATCAGCCCCTTATTAACGATCATCTGGGCCCTCTAATATACAACTCTTTTTTCAACCGAACTTCCGAGCTGGTCAAGCTCCAGATAACCACAATTACTGTTTAAATGCTAGTTAGCTGTTAGCATGCTAGCTGCCAGGAGATATATATATATAGTGCTCAATATGCAGGCATTTCCTGGAATGGTGTCATTCTTGATTCTGTTTATAAAATCTGCTATGCATAAAGCACTCGTTATCTTACCTCATAGTCACATTAGTTATACATTTGAGGAATTCTGGGATACAGTGATGATATGACATGCGTACCAGTAGCCTCTTACATTTCAAGAGAGCGAGAAATGCAGCAATGGATAATACACATACAAGTGGACAAAAGACATGAATAATTACAGAGGCAGCCGATAATGGAAAGCTACCAAAAATAGATAATTTGTATGTAGCCTATTTCTATTAGCAAACGATCCTCTTCCAGAATGACGTGTATTAAAACTTAATGGAGCTCAATGGGACAGAGCAGTCTATCTGAACCTGTCAAGCACAGCATAAAGCAAGCCTAGAGTGTGCACGTATGAAGTAAGTTCCTCCAATTTATTTAGGCTACTATTTGTCTATTAATCAACCAACACACTTTTCACTTTTCAAATGGTGCACCGTCATGTTTGACTTGGGAGATGATAAGACCCATATGTCTCCCCTGACGTCCTAAAATGCTTATAAACTGCAGATATGTGGCATTGGCATCACACACACACCTCATTCAAAATTGAATTTAATTTACATTTGTAGATTACTCCTCATTTATTTTCTTTATATATCCTTCCATTCACCCCCCCCCCCCATCCCCGGCCCCTCATCTCTTGTGAAGGGTGCATCTTTCAGGGTTGAGAGAGCAGGCCAGCTTGTTTTAAACCCCTCATTTGTTGGGATGAAAGCCCACCACGCTCGCCACCTTACCAGACCAGTGGTGTGTGCATGTCCGTGACGTAACTGAGCAACTCATCGACACGGAAGCTTTGCAGGCTGCAACATTCCTCCCACTGATTCCTGCTTCTATATCTAGCCTAGCAGACGCACACGCACACACGCACACACACACACACACACACACAGAGCTCTACCCCTGTAAACTCCACCTACACACACATTTAATTATTACCATTGTTTGGTTACCGTACTAATGTCTTATACAAAACCTGTGTAATTTCAGTAGGCGTTATTAGCGGTCGTTGGTGTGTTTAGCGGGAGCAGGCGGTTAGCAGTTATTAGCTGCTGTGTTCAGCGGGAGCTGGCTGTTAGCAGTTATTAGCTGCTGTGTTCAGCGGGAGCAGGCGGTTAGCAGTTATTAGCTGCTGTGTTCAGCGGGAGCAGGCTGTTAGCAGTTATTAGCTGCTGTGTCGTGTTCAGCGGGAGCTGGCTGTTAGCAGTTATTAGCTGCTGTGTTCAGCGGGAGCAGGCTGTTAGCAGTTATTAGCTGCTGTGTTCAGCGGGAGCTGGCTGTTAGCAGTTATTAGCTGCTGTGTTCAGCGGGAGCTGGCTATTAGCAGAACTTTTAGCTGCTGTGTTCAGCGGGAGCAGGTTGTTACCAGTTATTAGCTGCTGTGTTCAGTGGGAGCAGGTTGTTAGCAGTTATTAGCTGCTGTGTTCAGCGGGAGCAGGCTGTTAGCTGCTGCTGTGTTCAGTGGGAGCTGTGTTCAGTGGCTCAACCAACGGGGCTTACTTCAAACACCAGGGTCTCATTAGTGGGGCCCTCGGCGTACAGGCTCTCCGGACGATTGAAGGAGCGCTGGTAGTCAAACACGGCTCCCCCGAAGTGGAACTTGCCCGGCCAGTCCACGGTCCAGTCCCCGGTCAAGTAGTACTTCCTCTTCAGGGAGCGGATGGCGAGGTAACTGGTGGACGCTTCCATCTCCTGCACCCGGATGCTGCGGGCCCCGGCTGGTACCGTCACCACGGTGTAGTACTCTGGGTGCCGGAGGAGGGAAATCAGAGGCAGTACAGAGAAGTAGCCTACAAAAACTCAAAAATGTAATGGGGAAAAATAATATAGTAGTATAGTAGTATAGTAATAGTATGTATAAATGTAATACAAGAAAAATTATCTGCAGTACAGTAGTATACTTGGGCCTTTAGACATGTCATTGGGTTTCCGTGTCGACAACGCTTTGCCCGCCTTGGCAGTGCTCACCTACCATTGGCCCTGTGCTGCAGTGTGTACTGGCCCTTGTACAACTTGCAGGTGGAGCTGTCGCCTTTACAGACTCCACAGGCGTCCAGCGTGGCTTTGGATCCAAGCAGCTGGTCGCAGCCAACAGCCTACACACACACAAACCCAGGTATACAGTATGCGCATGTTGCCCAGACAACCTAATTCTTGTTTAGCCACTCTGATTTAAATACTCTGATTATAACAAAGTAAGTACAGTACTCTGATTATAAAATTGTCCAAACTCTTATAATAACAATGTAAGTACTCTGATAATAACAATGTCAGTACTTTGATAATTACAGTTAATACTTTGATTATAACAAAGTAAGTACGGTACTCTGATTATAAAATTGTCCGAACTCTTATAATAACAATGTAAGTACTCTGATAATAACAATGTCAGTACTTTGATAATTACAGTTAATACTATGATTATAAAAATGTACGTATACTGATAATAACAATGTAAGTACTCTGATAATAACAATGTCAATACTCTGATAATAACAATGTCAGTACTTTGATAATTACAGTTAATACTATGATTATAACAATGTAAGTATTCTGATAATAACAATGAAAGTACTCTGATAATAACAATGTCAACACTTTGAGAATTAAAGTCAATACATGTACTCTGATTATAACAAAGTAAGTACTCTGATTATAACATTGTCCGAACTCTAATAATAACAATGTAAGTACCCTGATAATACCGTGAACCATGTGAACCTTCATAAACACGACCGCGCACACATACACACACACACACACACACACACACTTACCTCACACACTCCATCGATGCACACGTCTCTCTTCTGCACGGAGCACAGCGTTCCGTCTCGGACCTTGCTGGACATGGCGAAGAAGAAGTCAAAGTCCTCTGTGATGCAGTACAGCTTGCAGATGTCTTCATCTGCACAAGGAGCACGCACACGCATGCGCACACACACACGCACACACACACGCACACGCACGCACACACACATTTACACACACACACACACACGCACACACACACACACACACACACTATACAGTACAGTGCTACAATGTGCAGTAGCATGGAAGCTACGGGGATAATGTAATAGCGACCAATAGAAGACCTCTGCCATATACATAGAATCAGTGTGGGTAGGTTACTTTTAAAATGTAATCCGTTACAGTTACTAGTTACCGGACTAAAATAATAATCAGTAACTTTTGATTACCTAAATTTAGTAACATAATCTGATTACTTTCCAGTACTGTTAGATTACTTCACGATGTTCACATTGTTCTTACTGCGTTGGTGCAACAAATCTTTCTATTTTTGTGACCGTCAATGTTTCTCAGGGGATCAGATTAAAGTAGGACTTTCTTTCAAATTTTTTCTTTTTATTGATTGACGTTAATGAATGGTTAATAAAAGAACAGCCGATCGTTTTACGCATTTATCTTCTGCAATCTAGAAGTAGAAGTAATAATCTTTTCTTTTTTTTTTTTTATACCTGTAATCTTATTCCACTATTTTAGCTGGTAACTTTAATGGATTACAGTTACAGTTTTTTGTAATCAGTTACTTCCCAACCCTGCATAGAATATATAGTTATTGTATCATAGCTTCCCAATCGGAGTGTCAAACAAGCCTTTCCTGCGATCCTCGTATTATGAATTGTTGTACTGCTGCTGTGCCTTTAAGAGTAAATTGGAAAAGACGGAAACTGTTGTAACTGTAAATATATAAATGCACCCTGGGGAGATTTCTAGGGCTTGAGAAGGTACGCGCTGCACTTCAGATGGGTTACCACAGACAAGTCTATGCAGCCAGCCATTGATTAAAATAAACTACGGTGAAGGTGGCTTGGCCCAGGGTCCCAGAACGCAGTTCGGAATCTGTTCCTCTCCACATCACCTTTCATTCATCAACAGCTTAAGCAGGCCTGGGATGACAGCCAAACCGCCGTCCCCTCTCCCCGCCCCCCGCCTCATCTCTCTCTCTCTCCATTTCTCCCATACTCTCTCCCTCCCTCTCCCTCCCTCTCCCTCTCTCTCGCTCTCCGTCTAACCCTCTCCCCTTCTCTCTCTCTCCTTCTCTCTCACACACACACACTAACAATGGTAGGAGAAGGCCTGCAGGCTTCCTTTCTAAATCTCTCCCCACTGTGGGAATGTGCAGGTGCTTACATGTCTCTCGCAGGCATTATGCTGACAGTTTATCCAGAGCTCTCCTCGCGAGGGGCACAGTGATCATTTCCAACAGCTTCCTGGCCCACACGGCTCTACCAGTAAACACAGGGTTGCTATTACAGAGCAACCCTGGAGAGCTGGGGAGAGCTGTTTTATGAGCTGATTTCGTTTATCCAAGCGGCAAGACAAGACAAGCAAAAGCTTGCCCCGAGCCGTCTGCAGGTCCATGTTTATGGCGTGGCTTTGTGTCAGAGGTACACAAAGCCACGGGGTCATTAATTAAATACCTCCATTGTGTTTTGTCGGTTACCTAGATGCTTTTGGATGCGTCAACAAATGAAATCGCTGAGTACCTTAAGCTATTCACCGATGTTATTATCGTCAATGCCGCTGCGGGTCAGTAAGGCTTGAGAGAGATTTTAAATGAATACATCTGTGAAGTATTTTATCCAGATACTAAGAAATTAGGTAAACGGGGTGACCTCATCTAGGGTAAACTACAGTACCAGATTAAGACCCCGTTAATCCCTCTCACAAAACAAATACACAAAGGAAGATCCATACACCACTTGTCTTTGAGAGTTCACTTTGTCCTTAGATGTAGCCTAAATTCTGTATTTTCTTCCACAGTAAATTACTTTTTCCACAAAATAATATTCACAAAATCTTTTTCGGCATTGTCAATATTTTCCCACTCAATATGACCAGCCTTGTGATACAATCCTGATCTCGTAAGATACAGTTTGACTTTGCTGCGAATATCAGTCTCAAATTAAAAGCGTAAGTTATTAAGACTGTGCTAATACATTTCAATACATTTCAATAAAATTCCTTACATACGATTGGACTACCTACCTTATCTCACCCAATCAATCTTACATACGATTGAACTACCTAAGTTTTTCTCACCCAATAAAACTTCTTGAAATCAGCTAGAGCGGCGGTAGAAACAAAAAAGTTCAGTATGACGTGCAGTACGTTCATGTCATCAAAAGCCCTCTGATTGTTTTCTACACGAGGGGCAAATGTTTTTGCATTGAGGGGTTCCACTTGCAGCTTTAGCGAGCTGGCTAGTTTTCAAACACAGTCCCTGGATAGTTTACTAACTATTAGTTTTTTACTAACTATTACTAACTACTAACTAACTATTTTGGTTGGTTTCCAGTTCAGTTGGCCTACCGTCCACTTTGGTGTAAGGCTTCCACTTGTAGTACCAGCCTCGGAAGGGCTTGCTGTTGTACTCAGCGCACTGCTGGGCGCGGAAGTCCACGGAGCCGGACGGGCACAGCCTTGTGTTACACAGCTGGTTCAATCGGCTGGAGCCCTGGCAGAATTTACCGTTGTGCTGCGGCCTGGATGCACACAGCGGGAAGGGGAGGTAGAGGTGGAGGGAGACATTTGCATTACATATACTGTATCTGCTCTCATATTATTAATAATAATATTAATAATAATAATAATATTAATAATAATAATAATAATAATAATAATAATAATAATTTAAAAATAAAATAATAATAATAATAATAATAATAATAATAATAATAATAATAATAATAATAATAAACAGTAATCACAGAACAAAAACATCAAGAAGACCAGAGCTACAACCAGGTTAAAAGTTGGGTCATTGTTGAGAGTGCTTGCTGACTTCGAACTCAAATCAAAACAAACTCCCTCAGAAGCACGTCTACACGTGGTCCTGCAAAAAGATGAATAAGCGGCTGGGGCCCTGGGTTTATTATACTGTATATGTGTATGTGCACACATAATACAGTGTCAGTACATGCACAGTGTATTATGTTTAGCTAACATACTGTAACTGTGTCATCTTCCCATACTTCCTAAACACATGCCAGACTTCAGCTATTTACAATGTACAGCACACACAATACATAAACTGTGTGCACACGAACATCACATATGTCTCATAAACTCAGTTTATTGTGTGTTGTGACGAACAGCTTTGATATAAATTCTAAATATTCATAAATTAAGTAACATATATTTTGACCTTTTGACCATGTTGATCTGCATGAAGCAGTTACAGTTACATGAAACCTATACAGTATATCAATGCTGCAGTAAACCAAGCAATGCATCTGTTGTTCTCTAATAAGCCCACCCACAGCAGCACTACAACCTTTCCTTCCCATCCCCTAATCTATGATATATATTCCACACCTCCTATACTGCCCAGCCTCTCCTGGACTCCAGTCAAACGTGGGGTGGCATGACTATACCTTCAACAGAGAGGTTCCAATGGATGCCACTTTTTCATAGGATTTTTAGAGGGGGGGGCTTTTAACCCTTTATGCATACCAGAACGACCAAGTGTTCCATGCAACGCAATGGGGACGTCCACGTATTTCACCAGAATATTGCCCATTATTTCTCTCTGGGGGTATTTTCAGTATATAACATAATGAGTATTAATAGGAGTGACGGCTCTTGCTCAGGAGATGAGGGAGGGCTATTGTTTTGGTGACCCATTCAATAGCATATAGGTAAATGAAAAGGTACCTAAGTAAATCATTCTAGAGAAAGATTGTCGATAATAACCTCTTGCTTTTGTCAGCTCTGCCCACCACACAGTGAAAACACATTGCAAAGGCTAGGATATTGTAGTGTGGTGCGATCTGCACCACTTTGTTAGTGTTACTATTTACAGAGGCAGGGCTGTGTATAGGCTAAAAACATCAGTTTATATCCAGCACAAACACATTAGACGTTCCTACCAATTCATATTATTATTATTATGATATTACTTACTTCACGTCATGCAGACAGAACGGATGAGACACAATGTGACCATAATGTGCGACGACGAACCATTCTAGGTCATGTTGCGCACACAACGCACGTCAGTGACAGATATCTCTGAACGTTGTGCATGATGTAACCATGTTAGTGCAAGCACTCCCGGAAGCCATAGAGAATGCATTGCAGAGCCTGCATTTTTGAAAAAAATATTTTAACGTGAACGTCTATGAGTGGTAAGGACGATTTTCAGCCATATTGATATTGCCCAAAAAGGGGCGGGAGGCTATACGTATTCCACGGAACATTGGACGCTGATTTGATTAAGATATTTAGAGGCAGAACAGTCAGCTAGCGTACACTGGTAAAGTTTGAAATTCCCTCCTCTCTCTTTCTCCCTTTGGCGGTGTGATGCCCAATCGCTCTAAAGAACAAACTGTCCCTGATTAATAGTACCTACAATCAATCTGAGGCCACAACGGTATTTCTGCAGTGAACTGTTTTTGAGTAAATTTACTTTGTTTCAGGCCACGCATGGTAGATTTAGCTGTCTGGGCACTGCCTATGCGTCAGCCTCTATAGCTTAATCCTATGGAGACACGTCCATTTAAGAGAGCAGAAGCATTTTGTGCTTCCATTGAAATGCATAACAATTCTCTATCTTTCTATAATTCGAAAATATTTGGCCAAGTTGTCCATTATGACCTCAGAACCTGGTCACTGCTAACACTACGCAGAAGCCATGCTCAAAGATGCACCAATGGGGTTAATCCGCTCTGTCCTTTTGATGAGATTAATTCTCATTAATTTCTCTAGCTCTGTGTTGCATCCACTCATTAGGCTCCTCCTCTCCCCCTCCGCCTTCTGTCCTGAAGGCCAGTGCCAGTGTCGCAGTGGGCAGGCAAACCTCCCAGGAGACAGACGCCTGAGGCTGACCTCATGCAGGTCAAAGGTCGTCTAGTCTGGCGTCTAGTCTAGTCTAGCCACCTGTTTCTCTGTCGCCAAACACACAGCAGCTCCTCAGACCTCCCGTCCTGCAGATCACAGCATGCAAATGTACTGTACGTCAGGTATATGCACGGTGTGCTGCTGGAGTGAGGCTTCACACCAAAAAAGAGGAAGGGGGGGGGGGGGTATCCAATCAGGGGGGGTATCCAATCATCTTGCTGTAGCTTTGACATCCCCCACCCCCTCCCCACCATCTTTAAATTGAGTGTGTGACAAAATCTCCTCAGCAAGAAACCGGGTCAAGATCATGAACCTAATCTACCCGGTCGTGTCGAGGAGGATTAGGTTGACTGCATTTGATCTAGCAGGTGGTCCAGGAGCAAACGGAGGAATGAAAAGGAGCGGGTGGGGGTCGGGATGGGGGTGGTGGTTACAGGGAGGATATTCCCATCTCACCTTCACTCTCACAGCACAACAATGTAGAGCACTTGAGTCCATTATGAGCCCCCATTTGTTACGAGTATGTAGGCTACGTGCCTTTTACACTAAAACAGATGATTTTGCACTGACGGATGAAACAGGACATTCATCAGCTTTGCAGATGTGTTGGTGGAAAAGGTAGAAAAGTTTGGTTGCAGTTATTTATCATACAGTATACTGTATCACGATGACCCTAACACACAATGCTATACAGTATGTGAGAACTGTATTGAGTATTTGAGTAATGTAAGACAATACTTGTGTACTACAAATATAATAATGTAAGACAACGTATCTTGGTGATTTGTCCTGTGATTTAAAAATGAGTAGGTCCCAAAGTGTATCTAGTTTATTTTTGTTTTGGGGGGTG
Source organism: Typhlichthys eigenmanni (assembly GCA_027564635.1). NCBI lineage: Eukaryota > Metazoa > Chordata > Actinopteri > Percopsiformes > Amblyopsidae > Typhlichthys > Typhlichthys eigenmanni. Next base: position 14,324 of record JAODUK010058794.1, read on the forward strand.
GGGGTTGGGGAAAGGGGAAGAGGAGGGTGATGGAAGGCACAGTAAGTCAGTTTCAGACTAAGCCATTTCTCTCTGTGCCAGGGACAGAGCTGTAGTCAAGGACGCAAGGTGACTCACAGTTCATGGTAGCAACAAATAGCTAAGGGCTGGTTCATGGTCTACGCAAGCTACCTGGACGCGATCGCAAATGAAAGCGCTACATGCGTATTTTCAGCACATAGAGAACTCAAGAAACGTCAGTTGGTGCCCTGAGCCATTTCTTTGCATAGCTCGATGCGTTCGCGTCCACGTAGCGTGCGTAGACCAGCCATAACATGAGGGTAATAGACCACGACACAAGAGTGGATTTTCCATCCTGTCCCATCCCAGGACTCCTTTTTCAAAACATTTATCGTCTCATCCTAATCCCAGAAAATTGACACTCCTGTCGTGTTTTTTTTTTTTTTTTTTTTTTGTTATTTATTGTTTTTAAATGGCTGTATTTTTGGCTAATGACTGTATTTTTCCATATTAAATTGAATTTTATTTGGATTTCACACAAATTTTAACATTGGGACTGTAGACTATATAGGGAAAAACAATACTATATTTGAGACAAAAATGTGCTATATTTCCACATAGTAATGGGATATTACAGGGACAACTTCATACAAAACCAATATATTACACTATTGTTGTTTTGCTGCTTCGTTTTCTAGTCTATCTTGGCCCGTTTAGACAATCCTAGGGATTGTTCGCTAGGAATTATGGGATGTGGTGTTGGATGTAGTCTACGTGCTCATACGTGGACATTGCTAATCACATGAAAAACTACAACTACTAAGTAAAAAAGCGATGCACCTTCTATTTACCTCATAGTTCACACAAGCAGCTACGTCTGCCATGTCTCGCACATGCAAAACTCCCATGTGCATGTGCAACTGAGACCATGTCATTCATGGCACCGATTACTACGCATCACTGTAGAGTCAAAATATCAATATAAGAGCAATAGTCTACGTGGTTTTATTCTACCTGTCCCATTGATAGTAATTTCCCATCCCGCCCGTTCACAAGATTGATCGAAAAGTGTATTCCCATTTCATGGGAATTTTGACCCAAGGAAATCTATTACCCTATGAAAATGTTAAACAAATCCCAATTACTCATCATTCTAGCGCCTTTGACCCCACATTAGTGCTACAAGGACACTATCGACCTCAGGTTTGCGCTTTATCGACTGCCATTTTCCTCCTCAGCAGCTCCATTCACTCGACATTTGTCCTCAACATCAACCCAGAGCGGGTAGCTGCTGGCTACAAAGACATCTATGGAAAGTGACAGATAACCTGGATTAGAGAGCTCTGTGGTCGTCATCGTCTGGGTGCATAATGTGGATCATATGAGGGGTTCTGCCCTTGTGTCCCTTGCTAGAGATCGCCTTTGATCAGAGACACTATAAAGGAGACATGCCACTAAGAGACTTTTGAATGAAGTTCAATAGGAAAATTCTGAAACTGCAAATTTGGCAGTTTCAGAGGCACATAAGGACATGAAACGACTGTGAACACTTTCCAATGGAGCTTTTTCAGACCTTATTTTACAATTTTAGGTCTGATAACACCAGACTAATGTATCCCACCCCTCCCGCCAAAAGAGCCAATCGTCTGCTTTATAACTGCAAAGCATTAAGCTGTTAACGTTAACTGTCACTGACGCAAGCAGGCTGTTGCGCACGTGTAGTAGAATTATAACCTGTTGGTAAAACATCTTTTTACACCTTATTTTGTTGGCAAAGTCACCAAACACTTAAAGCATTTTTATTTATTTGACTCGCGATTGTATACACACTGTTTTTTATGTCCCATTGACTACTGAAAGTTCAGTTATGGGTCCCCCCATTCATTTCAACACGCTCTTCCTACTAACTGCCGGGAGGCATTTCAAAGATGGCTGCCAAGTGGCGAGACTAGCCTATACTTTGCTTTGATCCTTTGCTGGGATCAGGAGAGCTACAAGGACTGTACATCACATAAACTCTCACGAGTCAAATGTACAGAAAGCAACGACCAGCAGACGTACAGCACGACAGTTTGACTAAGTACTGAACTTCTCATAACATTACTGATTCCATTAAAAATCTAAATAATGAGAGGGAAATTGTTACAATTGAGCAACTGAGCCAGACAAGATTACGATTCACAGAAATTACATAAAAACAAAAGAATGAAAGAAAGGTTTGGTTGCTAGTAGTCATCTGCATCACTGTGGAAATGTGCCAATGGCAGCAAATCTGTCCTCAATTAGCTAAAAAAGTATAAATCTTTCTATTCATTATTCAGTATAAACTCCTTTCATTGTCTTTCAAAGCCAAGAAAAATACAAAAGGGTATTCATATGTAACTCTTTAATGGAATCTCAAAGCAATGACATATTATCCAAATTTAGTAAATTATTGATCTAATTATATCCTGTTAGCTGGATTTCATACATGGAAAGAAATCAGTACATTACACAACCACTCATTTAGCTGATAAATTAATAAAAAAATATATACAAAGAGATATTGCAAAACAATGTACACATACGGTGACCCTTAAAAATCATTGCAATAGTTTGTGTCTCCCCCTTAAAAACCATTACAATAGTATATGCCTTCCCCTTAACAACCAATGCAATTGTACTGTAGGTGCCTTGCCCTTAAAAACCAATGCAATAGTCCCTGTCTCCCCCTTAAAAAGTATTGCAATAGTCTGTGCCTCCCCATTAAAAACCAATGCAATAGTCTCTGCCTTCGCCTTAAAAACCAATGCAATAGTCTGTCTGCCCCTTAAAAACCAATGCAATAGTCTGTGTCTTCCCTTTATAAACCAATGCAATAGTCTGTCCCTTCCCCTTATAAACCAATGCAATAGTCTGTCCCTTCCCCTTATAAACCAATGCAAAGTCTGTGTCTCCCTCTTAAAAAACAATGCAATAGTATATGCCTTCCCCTTAAAAACCAATGCAATTGTACTGTAGGTGCCTTCCCCTTATAAACCAATGCAATAGTCTGTGCCTTCCCCTTAACAACCAATGCAATAAGCTGTGTCTCCCCCTTATAAACAAATTAAATAGTCTGCCTCCCCCTTAAAAACCAATGTAATACTATATGCCTTCCCCTTATAAACCAATGCAATAGTCTGTGCCTTCCCCTTAACAACCAGTGCAATAAGCTGTGTCTCCCCCTTATAAACAAATGCAATAGTCTGCCTCCCCCTTAAAAACCAATGTAATACTATATGCCTTCCCCTTATAAACCAATGCAATAGTCTGTGCCTTCACCTTAAAAACCAATGCAATAGTATATGCCTTCCCCTTATAAACCAATGAAATAGTCTGTGTCTCCCCCTTATAAACCAATGCAATGGCTTCTGGCTCCTCATTAAAACCCTCTCTCCACCTGCATTAGTTGGCTGCTTTTATGAACTAGATGCAATGCCAGTGTGTCATCTTGTAAACCGATTTCTAGGGATATTGTTGTGTTATTTTTTTCTATTCCTTAACTTCAACAATAAACAAATAAACAAACAAACACACAAACAAATAAACAAAAAAAATATATAAAGAAAGTGTATATATGTAACGGTCTGGGCCGCGGCTCACCCTCCCCCACCGTTACCGGGGCCGGCGTGCTCCCGCCCTCGGTTTCCAGACGTGCACTTCCCCAGCGC
>JAODUK010058805.1:0-12056 GCA_027564635.1 Typhlichthys eigenmanni
TTCATTCTGCAGGAGATATGAGGCATTCTGCGGTTTGTGTGTGCGATTCATGGATTTGTGTGTAATGTTTTGAAAAAAGGAGAATAGTTCTGAAAAATGTGTGTTAGCGGTTGAAAAAAACTGTAAGCCTTTACTATATATACTCTCACTTTGAACATCCTGGCATAAATGTGTATTGATGGGATCATGTGGCTATACGGTTATGGTTATAAATACATATTTTGCCTTCATCAGTTAACATTATGGGTTAATTTATAGACGAGATATGGGACACAGATTAAATTCTTGCTTGACTGATTATGGTTATTTCAGATTGAATTATGTATGATGCCTGCAGATGCATTTATGAAAAAGATTGTCATTATATAATAATTAACCGGATCTTCCTGGGTTTGTTTTCTACAGGATTGTGGAACTCTTCAGCCGAAGGCTTCAAGGTAACTATTTTCATATAGGCCTACTGTATATTGTACTCTATCTTGATGGGGTGTGATATATACCTTTATTAAAGGTATAGTAAATTATTCTAAGGTAATGCCCTTGTCAAATTCACCTAATATCTCCTTGTGATCCAATAGCTTACCATTCTATGTAGGTGCTGGAAAAAATATTCCGGTACTTATACACAGCCCTGGCTCCATAAATTAGAACACAAAGTGGGGCAGACCGCACCACACAACAATATCCACCTTGGCAATGCGTTTACAATCTGTAGGGCTCTACAGCTTCTTAGGGAGCACCCTGTGGCGTTGAAGGGAGAGGTGTTTTTGTTTTGATTGATGGCTTTCTCCAGAATATGTGCCTTACCTGTATGTCCACAACGCCACCTTTAAATATTCCATAACCTGCATAGGCCTTTACCTGACCTCTGTATCTGCCCTGTCAGTTCAGGAGCGCCTGACCAAGCAGGTTGCCATGGCAGTATCAGACGCCCTGCAGCCCAAAGGAGTAGCTGTCATCATTGAAGCAGCGTGAGAGCACACACTCATGCACGCATGCACACACACGCATGCACACACTCACACACACACGTGCACATCATGTGAGCGGGTTCTGCTTGTTGGATGTGGGCCTCAACAACATTCCAGACATCATGCATATGAGCAAGTCACACGCAGCATGTCGGTTGTGGGAGCCACTTTGTGTGTGTGTGCGTGTGTGTGTGTGCGTGTGTGTGTGTGTGTGTGTGTTTTCAGGCATAAATGCATGCCATGGTGATGCGTGGCGTCCAGAAGATAAATGTGTGTGGGTGCGTGTGCGTGTGTGTGTGTGGGCGTGTGTGTGTGTTTTCAGTCACATGTGCATGGTGATGCGTGGCGTCCAGAAGATAAACAGCCACACCGTGACCAGCACCATGCTGGGGGTTTACAGGGAGGACCCCAAGACCCGAGAGGAGTTCCTCATGCTAACAAGGCACACCTGAGTGACCCCCCCCCACCCCCCATCGCCTTTCCCAGGCTGTGCACCACGCTGCCTCTATCGTCTGGGACGCCGGGGGATCTGTTCAAAGTGTAACTGCATCCCGGCTCTGAGCCTGACTCCTCCCACTGCACAACTCTGACATAGTCAAGGAGCTGAGTGAGGGGAGCTCCCATTAACATTTTAATTTGCACAAGAAGTACAGCTGGAAACCAAGTCCTAGAACAATTTTTAACAGATATGAGGTGTAGAGCCATTTTCAGACCATAAAATCCAGATTTTTATAAAAATGGGAATTTGGCCAATATTAAGACCAGCATTTGTGTGTCTCATCACAGTTCAGTCCTATTATTTAGTTTACCATTTAAAAACCAAAAACACAATTTAGGGCAGGGGTGGGCAATTATTTTCACTTGGGGGCCACATTGAAAATGTCAGAGAACTTTGCGGGCCACGTTACTTTGTTAACAAACATGCTAATTCTTTTAAAATACAACACAAAATATCTAACTTTATTAACTTGCATATTTATGCATATAGGCTATATGCAACACAATTTTCATAATAAAACGTAACTATGTATTTTTTTAAGCAGCAGTAAATAAACTAATTTTGCAGAGCTCGTCGAGTAATTTTATGTTGTATTAATATTTTTAAATGCTTGATGTACCGGGCGGGCCGAGTAGAACGTCTCAAAGGGCCACATCCGGCCCCCGGGCCTGACTTTGCCCAGGCCTGATTTAGGGTGTAGTTACACTTTAAATATAAACTGAAATCATGGAGGGGGGGTTGGATGGGTTAACCCTGCAATGTGGGTCTCTCTTTCATACAAACACTTATTATATTTGTTATAAAGGGCTTACAATTAATTTAATAGAAAACCTGATTTGTTGTAATCACTGTGAACTAAAGAGAAAAAATTTGTCTTTGGTGCCTTTAACTACCCTCATTGTGGACACTTCAGTCCTACAAGGAAAATATAAATATATAATTATAGAGTGCCATCTATTTTGCAATAAATCTATATTTGTATATTCAGAGGTACTTTTTGAAATAATAATTTATTATCATAATATTATTCCGTCTTCATGTATCTTTAAAAGTACTGTTTTCATTCAGTAGCCAATGAATAAGAGTAAGCACAAACAGAAATACTTGAGCGATCCATTTATACTTTTTTCAAATACACTTGCAGAATGACTTTTGTGATAAGGTTGCAGTCATTTAGTATGTTGGATTGATCCATCTGTGTTGTGTCCATTAGTACTGTATTATACCGATGTGTGATTTCGCTACCATAATAAACTTTTTACCAAAAGTACAATCGCAAAGCAGTTTTTTGTATAATGATGGTAAAAGTGATAACCCAAGCTATCTTTGCACAAACATGGGTTTATAAATAAAACAATTGCTCATATGTAGATTAGTTTTAAACCCTAGCACAATTTCCAGGAAAAAACGCCTAAAATGTAATACCACAAATAAATCAACTGCTATTTCTCAACCATGAGGCCTATATACACACTTCTGGTCTCATTTGATAGGGCAGAAGCTATTGAATGTGAATACATTATAAGTAAACTGATTTATATTACCATTGCAGAGTATATAGAGATGGAAAAACAGTACAAATTATAAATTTTATTTCCGTCTACAAATATACTACATTTTAGAGTAAAAAATGCACTTGCAGCCCCAAACCTCTAGAAAACAAAAGCCCAACATCTGAATATTTCCTGTGCAAAGGATGATTCTAATAAAGTGAAGCAGAGCAAATAGAGAGAGCTTATATTAGAAACATGTCAATCCGAATCTCTATTTATGCCATGTTAAAAAAAAATTACATTTCGGCATATTTGAAATATCTCATTTAACACACTTGCAGAATATGACACTTGTGATAAGATTGCAGTCATTTATTATGTTGGATTGATCCATCTGTGTTGTGTCAGTTAGTACTGTATTATACTGATGTGTGATTTCGCTACCGTAATAAAAAATGTACCAAAAGTACAATCACAATACAATTTTTTGTATAATGATGGTAAAAGTAATAACCCAAGCTATCTTTGCACAAACATGTGTTTATAAATAAAACAATAATTCATGTAGATTAGTTAATAAACTGAATTTGTACAAGATCAGTGAAGGTTTTTTTGGCAAGATAATGTGGACAAGGTGTCCTGAATGATGTGAGCTATAACAACTTGAATATCTGGCCTCTAAAGGAATTTATTCATTCACTGGCTACAGAATTACTAACATTGTCATTAATAATTTACAACATAGAAATATTTTATAATAAAGACATAGTGAAAACACCACTGGCTTCGTAGGACTTGCTTATCTCAGCAAAAACTATACAGTACCTACGAAATGGATCTGTTGAAGATGAATTCCCACACCGTAAGGATACGCCGACAATAAAATTAGTATGCATAACATTTCCCTCAATGCCTAGGTGAGAACAAGACCTTCAAATGGCAGGTGAGCCTGTAGCTGAACAACCAGTGAACTATAACGACTAACCTAACAGTCACACCATAAATGACATGCAGAAGAAGACTTTAGCTACAGTTATAACATGCTGTTTCAGTGCAGTATTTTCTCATAGCATGTAAACTAATTACAGGCATTGTGAAAACACACCTAACTTAAAATGTAAAATAAGATACAATTAAAACTATTTTCCCTCAGGGCAAAAGGAAAGACTAGGTGTGCCAAATGTTATAATATGAATGTTTTATTTTAGTCAGAAATAATATATTCACATACATACCAAATTATAAATATCAATCCTGAATAAACAGTTTTTAAAAGTTCTGAATCTAAATGTGCCACTAAAACTTATTGCCTTAGTCAGAGAAACAGGATGGGTTAGCAGACAACAGGGATTGCCTGGATATTGACACTTAAGCAAGGAGTTGCAGCCATCTCTAAATGAGTCATAAACATGCATGCACTCACACATGCATGCGCACACACAAAACACACACACACGCACGCGTGTGCGCGCGCACTTCCACGCGCACACACAAAACACACACACACGCACGCATGTGCGCGCGCGCTTCCATGCGCACACATATGAGAGATAAAGCCGAAATTTGCTCCCATACTGATATAACAGGGTGGTGGCAGGAGGTGGAAACCTGAAAAGAAACCCCCGCCAACCCACCCTCCTCTCTGCCTTCACCTCTTCTTAAAGCCTCATCTCTGAGACGACAACTGGTCCTGTCAGCATACTGTCACACAGATGTCTGTTTGTAGTTCTTGGTGTCCAGAACCTTCCTCCCACACATTGCACATATCCCTGGAAGGAGTATGGGGAAAGCAACAGTAAGGTAATTTCCTTCACGGAGACACTGAATCAGAAACATCTGAGAACTGTTCCAAAACAATGTTTTTGTAGTGCCAACACCCCCAGCATGGACTGCTGTATGTTTTGTTTTGGTAGGATGTCTAAGTTTTGTTAGTGGGACATTAATTTGGGTTTACAATACTCTACCAAATAATAAGTATTTGGCATTTGAAGTGCCAGACATTACTCAAGATTAGAATGATTTGCAGTGGACCTATTTAGACAAACAACATATATATTTAGGTAAGATTAGTGATCAACAGTACTGTACGATTCAGTAACACAATAGGATAACAGAAATAAAACTTTCATTTGTAAATTACACAAGAATTAGATTTGCCCACATTCTCACAATAACATGTACTAATGTCCAATAGACCACCTATATAGATAATTTCTTACAGGTAAAGTTTAATTTATCTGGGAGGTCCTACCTTTCTTGTATGCACACCCCTGGCAATAGTGTGATCCTGACTGATGGACTGAGCTCTTACATATCCTGCAAGTGGCAAATCCAGTCTTGCTGTAGGGGTCAAACCTGGAAAACAAAAAATAAAAAGGTTGCAAATGCCAAACAAAAACAAGAGTGTATGTGTTTAATGATTTCTATTCCTTCTCCTTACCTAGCCTTCTTGGATGTCAACATCTTGTTCTCATTTAGCTTACGCCCGCCACTCTCTAAATTAAATTAAATTACAAATAAGTGAAACTCAGGTAAGTACAAATAGTGGAATAGTAGTAGTAAATTGTGGAATAATGTTGTCACATCGACTGATTATAGCTTCTTCTGAGATAAATGAAATGAATGGTCACAAGTCACTAATTCACCCGTAGTGTTACGTGCCCCATCCTTCCACGTGTCTGGGGTGATGACCGTACCAAGTTTCTTTTCGCCTGTCAGTGACATGGACAAGAATAAAAACAGTAGATGCATCTGTATCAATGGATTTGCATAACATGTTGCTGTACATAATCCGGTTTTGTTATTGTGTGTCCTTGGTCTCATGAACAAAATATAAAAAATGTATACTTTATATTAAAAACAAATATTTGTAGGAAAATCTGTAGGAAACCTCTATCATCACAGTTGTGTTTAGATTAGCCATTTGATGCTAACAACACACCGTAGCTAAACACAAGGAACACGCAGTTGCTAATGTCACCGTCTATTGTGCCTTTAGTTCAGTGTACCATAAGAAAACTACCGGTAAATGTCATAATAACATGTCTTACATTTTTCGCAAACCATATTTTCTTGTTGTTGTATTGTTGATCAAATCCAGTGAAAGGCGTTCTAGTTACCGTATACAGATTACAGAAGCCTACAGGACTTTGTTTTGCTTTTCCTGTTTCTAAATCCAAGTGAAATGATTGGTGGCAGTCCTGAAATTCTGAAATATCATTGGATGTCACAGAAGTCTTTCACAATAAACTCCGGAATACGAACCTAAAATAGTAACCTGAAACATCTCGCTTCAAAATAAAATACTACAACAATCTGTGAGATAAATATGTGCACTTGGATATACAATATATTTTACAACATATAAAAGGCAATTATGGGTCCATTTCAAAGTGAATACAATTCTGGTATTATAAAGGTCTTATTATATTGTTAATTTATTGTGATGATCGAGCGGAAGTTCGTCTCACATAGCTGGCTTCTGTGTTTACGGAAGAAAGGTTGAATTGAATGTTTACTCATAAAATCTGAAGGTCTTTTAGTTACGAGGTATTAATGCTGTGTAGGTGCTAGAGCCTCTTGTCATCATGTGGGACCACGAAATTAGATCCATGGCGTCCTCGCACGTCATAATCGCCGCTTCAGTATTTATGGGCACCATTGTACCTGCGGTCCTCGTACAGGGGTTCTCGGTGTACGGTACACATCTTCTGTGGCTGTACTCGGTCGCCGGATCAGTGGCAGCAGTGAACATCGCCGTCTTTTGGTTGCTCGGCATCAGCCAACCGACCAAGAAACACACGCTCAGCTATAAGGTAGGTTTCCATTCACACTTACCATTCACTTTCTCAAGTAAATATTTCCCGATTGCCAAACTCTTTCTTCCTTTTAGTTGTCTAGGCTGTTTCGCGGCTGTCTCTACCTCGTCCTATCATGTCTGTTTTATCATACAGTGGTGGTTCTGTATGGAGCACCGCTGCTTGAGTAAGTAACTATGTTTTTATTGTGTGAGAGTGAAACAGAAACATATTATTATCTGTAATCTTAGGTAAACCGTTGTATAAGAAATGTGTGGTCTGAGTGGACGTTCTTGTTTTTTGTGTGTGTTTAGATCTGCCCTGGAGACCTTTTCTTTAGCTTTGCTGTTGACCTCCCTAACTACACTGCGATGTCTATGTGTCCTTGGCCCCAATATTCAGGCCTGGATCAGAGTATTCAGTCGCCATGGGTAACTCTTTATCCATATGCTATATTTCTTACCCATTTATAATTTGTTATGCACCAGGTTCAATTCCCTGCTGTTTGGTGTAGCTAATTGAGACAGCCTGGATGTAAATGTTCCTCTTTTGCTCTTTGCGTCCAGAGCTATGTCCGTGTGGGATACATCTCTACAGATTACAGTGGCCTGTACAGTAGTAGGGGCATGGGTAGGAGCCTTCCCTATACCCCTAGATTGGGACAGGCCTTGGCAGGTAAGCATGCAACCTTAAAGACACACACACACACACACACACACACACACACATTTAAGTATATGTATATCTGTTCATGTTAGTGTATGTACAAACCTTTAAGCAGACTGATTAAAAAACATCAATGTGGGATCATATTTTTTATTTATTTAAAGGTATAGTCAGCAATTTTAAGGTAATATCATTGCCTTGTCATTGCCTAAAGTATCTACTCGCGGTCCACTAGCTGCCCATTCTGTGTGCATGCTAAAAAATAATATGGTGTTGCACAACACTGGCCCTGTAAATGGGAACACAAACAAGGTTGTGCAGATCGCACGCCTCGTGAGACCATCCTGATCTCTCGAGCTTCACTCGTTTGACTTTGCCGCAAGAATTAGTCTGCTGTCAACATATTCGATTTCAGAATTTCATGCATTTTATATCAGAATGAGACGGCATGCATTTAAGATGGAAAGATTTAATAAAACTGACATTTGGTAATGGCACTACATAGTGATGATGACAATTACTTATAAAACCCCCATGTAAATATGCGGCTACACTTCGTACACGTTACTTTGCAACACTCGCTACGCCCATTAAACGCATCAAACGTCTTTGAAAAGTAGTTCAAGACCGCTTCAAACTTTATAGAGGAAACGGGTCGTTCAGTGTAAAAGTTAATTTGAATGTTCAGAACGTTCAGTCCAGTGAACGCACCCTTGTTGTGTTGCTGTGGGTCAGGCTGACATTGTTTCGCATCCTGTAGGTGTGGCCTGTCTCCTGTAGCCTGGGCTCCATGATTGGCTTCCTCACCGGCCTTGTCGCCGCCCCAGCTTGGATCCACTATAATCACAAACATATTACTTACAAGTGCAAGTGATTATATGTGCGTGTGTGTGTGATAATATGAATGCTATGTCAGTGCTTACATTTCTGCCGTATTCCATCTGCGTTTTATGAGTATTTATTGGGAGAGGTCAGAACCTGAGCTTGCTAGTTGGAGACCAATTTTTGCAAAAATATCACATGGCTGAGGAAAGTGTTGTGCACCAAAAAAGATGTTTAGGATGTTCCTAAACATGTTTGACATAAATAAAGTTCTGTTAGTTCTGTAATGTGCTTTTGTGTGCTCTGTCCGGGGTCAGAGGTAGAACAAATATAACATTTCATAAATGTACTTGAATCAATTGAAAATGTAACTTCACCCACTGCACAATAAGAATCTGAGTGAAGGGAGGGGGTAATATTGTCAACATTACATTAAAACATTTATAATAATCAGCACCTTGGATGATTTTATACAGACATGGCATATTGAACAAGCCTGCTGTAACCAGACCAGACTTAAATTCACTTGGTGAATAGGGTCTGGAAGTGTTTGCAGTTGTTTCCTCCTACTAGGTGTAGACTTCTGACTAATTTTGAAACTATTGGAGCAGCCTGTAACCAATATGCAAAGGGTTTGTATCGCTTCGTTTTAGCTCCGCATAGCCATATCAGCCAGTTTCCATTTCTTTCCAGCAGACGAGGACCTCAAGAAGGAATCGCTCATTGCTATTCGCAGGGATATGGGGCCAACTTTTATAGTTTTGCGGTGTAGTACCCGTGTAGTACCTATGTCTGCAGCACACATTACCCCACCATAATACGTACGTAAGGACCGTAAGCATGATAAAACCGGAAATTGGGATGCACTTCGGAAATTATTCTTCTTCACATGTGAAAGAGGCCTATTGTGATGAGACAAATAGTTGGGTGGAGCCAGGCTAGAAGTGAACCATTTTCAACACACAAAATGAAGATTTGTAGATACTGATTTACAGATCAAGAATCAAATTTTAAGATGCAGTCCATCTTAATCCGTTTATCCGGAGTCGGGTCGCTGGGTTTATTAATTGATTTGCATCTTAATTAGTGAAATATGTATTGTATATGTATATGTATCTACCCCTCTCAATCAGAAAAATGGCTCCTAAGTGTTTTTTATACAGGTAACAAACTGAGATTATAGAAGCACACTCTTAAAGGGAGTGCTCCTAATCTCAGTTTGTTACCTGTATATTACCTGTATAAATGACACCTGTCCACAGAAGCAATCAAGTCAATCAGATTCCAAACTCTCCAAAGAGCCAAAGAGCTGTCCAAGGATGTCAGGGACAAGATTGTAGACCTACACAATCCATTGCAAATAAGCTTGGTGAGAAGGTGACAACAGTTGGTGCGGTTTTTCACAAAGGATAAAACACAAATTAAATGTCAATCTCCCTTGGTCTGGGGCTTCATGCAAGATCTCACCTTGTGGAATTGTAATTATCTTACAATGGTGAGGAATCACCTCAGACCTACACAGGAGGATCTTGTCAATGATCTCAAGGCAGCTGGGACCATGATCACCAAGAAAACAATTGGTAACACACTACGACATGAAGGACTGAAATCCTGCAGCGCCCGCAATGTCCCCCTGCTCAAGAAAGCACATATAGGCCTGTCTGAAGTTTGCCAATGAACATCTAAATGATTCATAGGAGAGAACTGGGTGAAAGTGTTGTGGTCAGATGAGACCAAAATCTAGCTTTTTGGCATCAACCCAACTCGCTGTGTGAACACCATGTCATCAAACATGGAGGTGGAAACATTATGCTTTGGGGTGCTTTCCTGCTAAGGGTACAGGACATCTTTACAACATCAAAGGGCCGATGGACAGGGCCATGTACCATCAAATCTTGGGTGAGAACCTCCTTCCTTCTGTCAGCCTCGGAACCTTAATGACTTGGAGAACATCTGCAAAGAGGAGTGGGACAAAATCCCGATGTTTGCAAACCCTGGTGGCCAACTACAAGAACATGACCTCTATGATTGCCAACAATGGTTTTGCCACCATGTACTAAATCATGTTTTGCAGTGGGGTCGAATACTTATTTCACTCATTAAGATGCAAATCAATAAATACATTTTATTCCATGTTCCATAAAAAATTACTCCTAAAATAACAAAGGTCATCATTATAGCATCTGGCATTATAATGCTGGCAGGGGACTATTGTAGGCACTTTGGGAGAAGTGTGTGCAAGTGCAACGTGTTTGTTAACTCGGGCAGTGACGCACACACACTGGTGGTGCTGGCTGCACCTCATGCTATTAACCAGTGGATCCATTTGAATCCCATCTAATCTGCACCCAGGCCTTTAAATCGACTCGCTTTCATCTCAAGTGGATTCATTTTGTTCTTCGTGCCTCCCGTGCTGCTTGTTCTCCTCACAATCATTTATAAGGATGAAACCTTCATTTCATTGCTGCATCAGGGGCCAAGCAAGAAAGAGAGTGAGCTCGTTTTTGAATGCAGCCTCTCCAACCCCCAATACCTTAGACACTTGTAACACAATCTTTCTCAAATAATTACATTCTGTGGAGGGGAAGGGGGGGGGGGGGGGGTATGTGGGGCAAAGTGGAGGATGATCGAACTACAATCATCTTTCCAATGTGATTTTCCCTGAAATAATACTGGGCTCTGGTGTGGTTGGGGTTGGTAAGATCTGTTTAAAACCAGTGCCAAGGGGATGAGGTGTTAATGTGACCAACGTTTGCACAAAAACTCTGGCCAGGTCAGGCTGAGGATAATTGCCTCGGGTAGAATTGAGAAAGAACTGATGACAGACAAACTTAGAAAACCCTTCTTATATACAGAGGCGGTACAGCAATCAACACGTCTTGTTCAACCTTGCCTGCAACCCCACACTGTTACCTCTATTACCTTTAGCTCCTATACGCCTCCTATTTCAAACCTTGACTTTTATACCTCATTGATTTTGAACAGCGGTGAAAAGGCAGTCAGGGTGGGGGGAGTCAGGGCCCTTGTAGAATGAGGCTGTGTGTGATATTACTGATTTCACCCTAGCCTGAACGAATCTACCCCCGATTTAAATTATTTTGTCTTTTAGTGAAAAATTCAACTTTATACTAAAACTAATATATTGTAAGATTGTGCGCACGTTCTATTCTTGAAATATTGTTGGAAAGGCATATGGTTGTTGAATTTGGATTTGACGGGGGTTAGTCTCTCATTGTCTCCCTCCTGTGTGGACTGGCACACAAAAGCAGAATCACGAATTGCACTCCTTAATCATTTGTTCGCCGGCTTCGCTATTGTGGCAGGCCATTGTGATGAGAGGTAATTTGTCTCTACCCGGTTTTCCTGCAAGTGTGTTACTGCCACACGTTCACAGAGCTGGTAAATGTCTGCCTTTTGTTTCTCCTGATAGAAGAGAGAGAGGGAGTCTGTAAAGGGTACTTTATTAAGCTGTATCTCCTGCCATCTTTAAATGGGGACTCAATTAGTCTGGGAGCTGCATTGTGTTTATCTGATGACAAATGAGCGGCTCACATTGCAGACACGGGAAGCTTTCTCGTGTGTACCTCTGATGTGGCTGTGGGGAGTGTGTACACACCAGCTGTAATAGAGGGATTAAATTTTCATGACAATTTGTCCTAGCACCAGCCAGGCCCCACCCCCCTCCAAGTAACAACCTTCCCATTTTCTTTTTGCTTGGCTTTTGTCAAATCACTCCATCGTTCTGCTCGGTGGGCTATTACGACCTCCCCGCTTTTATTCCCGTCCCGTTTTCTCACCCGGCGGGGCG
>JAODUK010058835.1:0-18009 GCA_027564635.1 Typhlichthys eigenmanni
ACATGAAAAGATATGCTCACATATTTGCAAATATGTGAGGGGTGTACTCACTTTTGTGAGATACTGTACATATATACTCACATATATATATACACACATATATATATACATACACACACATATATATATATATACACACACACACATATATATATATAATGTATACTAACAGCAGAGACAGCAATCATTTTTCTAGATACGTGAAAAGTGAGAAATGTAGCAATGGTAGTTAATGAATACCGATCTCGTTTCAATCCACAAATGATCAGTTCCACATTAAGTGTAGAAAACAAAGAGCAAGCGCCTACAGTATATGGGCATGGACATCTTCTCATACAAGATACTCAAAGCGTACCAACCCCATTAGTCCAACTGTCCACACAGATACAGGTCAGGGTTCGCTAGTCATCCCCATATAATAGTTGTTTTCATAATAGCTATGATGGGGCCCCATCAGTGTTACATAAACAGAGAGAAGAGAGATATGGGGTGAGAGGGAAGGTTAAGTATGACCACATACTGATACTTTAATAAAAGTTACTCCTATGAAAAGCTCACTAGCTGCTTTATAATAAAACAATATTAATTAATGTAGCATACACAAAACAAGGAAAGATGAGTGCACCAGTGAATACATTCATTGTGTTAAGTACCACCCATACTGTAGGTACAGTAAATCAGTAAACAGCTTATTTAACTTTACAATGAAGAAACAGCAGCAGTAGCTCTGCGTGTGTGCTTGTGAGAGAGCCAGCATGCAATTCTGCGCGTCTCATTTACCTCAAAGCCAACTGTCAAAATCTTGTGCGGTGTAGTAACAGAAGCCAGTTCTCTATTTCACAACAATAACATATCTGGCAAATATTGACACTCCGTTTTCTAAAGACATTAAAAATGTGATTATGTATGTTGTTTGCCTTAGGATATGGCAGTTTGCATTGTGTGTGTGTGTGTTGAATTAAACAAGAAAAATAGGTCAAGGGAGCCCCACCTGCCTGTTTGCTGTGTACACAACAGAATTTGTTCAGGGAACCTGTGTAGTATACAGAAATGTGAGCGCCCATGCATATGTGTGCAAGTCGTCCCCCCCCCCCTTCCATGCCGTCTGTCACCTGGGGAAGAGAGACAAAGACACAAAGGGAGAGAGATGAACAGAAGGGGGGAAAGAAAGAGCGTGCTCACCTGTATGTAAAAAGCTCACCTGGCGTGGTTGGAATGGCCCAGCTGTGGGTTCGACAACACAACAGTTGCTGCTAGAGCCTAATTGTAACGCACAGTAGTAGCCGCGTATTAGCTCGAACTGATGTGTAAGCTCTGTGGGAACCTGATGTTTGGCCTTCCTTTTGGCTGAATGGTGTACAGGGATAATCTAGCATAGAGTTAAAAAGGCATGGATACTGCTAGGTAGCTTTTATGAGCTTTTTTTTCTTTTCTTTTTACTCCAGCTGGTTTTTAATTATTGGCAATGTATTTCATTGAATTAGTCCTAAAAAGCGCTCCATGTGTCATGACGACTACACGTGTGGTAAATGGCATCTTAACACAACTGTGCCGAACAAAATCTCTATGATTTTAGACAAATTGGTCATGTGCCTACTACAAGCGTGATCGTTTATTGGATCATAAGCAAATCATGTAATAAGCCGTGAAACTAAAAATGAGCATTTGGATAAAACGCACTACATCCCATTACATGGATGAAAAACATCCTCAAGTAGTGGAAGTTGCATTTGTGATAAGAACGGGTGTAATTAATGCATTCGAATACATTTTGCATGCTGTAAAAGTGGCACGACCTCCAGACCAAACTTTTGCTTTAGTGCACGGGTGTTTGATGCAGGGCCTGAGGGATATGGCATGCTGCTACAATGTCAAATCATACCACAGACTAATCCAACGAAGAGAAATAGATGTCAAGTCAGGCAGTAAAAGGTCAACTGCCACTGAATTGCTATCCTGCTTCCCTTTACATTTCATGTCTGAATGAGAACCGCATGGCTTTGTGGTTCAATGGGATTCACATGTAGTCTAAGACACATGCTGATCATGTTGTACATGTTGATAAGTTACACGCACACACAGCTATATACATACACACACACACACAGTATATATCCTTGTTAACAATCATCTTAGAAAAAGAAGCCATGCATTCTGGGGGTGGGGGGGTGGTTCATTTTGGCATGGATATTGCTTTTAGAGACGTTATTTAAGTGGTGTGAAAACATAACAGTATTTGGGAAACAAGGTCACCTCAAAACTATCGAGTCAGAATGTGGGTGGGCTGCCCCACCCAGTCCAGCGGTACAAGTTTTCAAATCCAATCAGCAGCCACTGGCTCATTAATATGAATGACTCTCCCACCTGGGGTGTTTTGTTCTGAATGTAAGAGAAGCCCAGGAAAATAGACTTAAATACAAATGCCTCAACATTGTTTCTCAGACAACAGCAAGGCTTATCTATATATATACATTGGCACAGATATAGGCGCATATTCGTAACAATCTCTCAAGATTTGTGTCTGTATTTGGTCTTATGGTTAAAAGCAGCTTTAAACTCAAAAAGAGCACGTCTCTCCCACACCTGAGTGCTGGATAGACATGGCTTTTTAAATAGTGGACAGTTGCTTTAACAGTCGGCTGGGGTAGACACATAAGGCTCTGGTGGCACTAGGAGTGTGCTTTTAACATGCATGGGTTCCCACACAGACAAACTTTACAGCATATCACTAAACTAAAACAGTTTGCATTAAGAACAGCTTGCCAAAGCTTACTACTACAGCTAATGAGCCTGTTGTATATTTACGCTCCACATTTAAAGCGTCCTAATTCGGTTAATAGTAATAATTAGACCTTGCGCTGCTTTCTTGGTTCTGGGTGGAATTTAAACAATTTAGGTCATCTGGCCCCCAGTTCCCAGAGCTAAGCGGAGGAATATGCAAATTAGACGCAAATGCCAGAGAAAGTGAAAACTAGTTATGGGCCCGGTTAATAAATACAGAATTTAGCCTCTTGGCATTCCAAAAACAGTCAGTCGGGGTCTGTATGCAAATAGCATGCAAATGACCCAGATGCAAAAGATTTATTTATTTTCCCGATAGCAGGAACAAAGGTGTGTTCGGGAGGGGTAGAGAAGTCTGTAAGCGAATGCTTACAAGGATGTGGGTTTGAATCCAGCTCGTGGTCTAAACGCACAAAATATAAATCAGATGGAGCGATGGACAAATCACAAGCAGGTGAAGTGGTTGGGGTGATAGCAGGAAAATCAACAAGGAAAGCGGTGGGGAGGTGAACAGACAAAGCAATTATGAAGCGAATTGAAATGTAAACACAAAGCTGCTGCTTACAAGGTAGCAGACAGACAGACAGGCCGTGCTGCCAGTGACAAACAGACGAGACACGGGAGGCAGAGAGGGGCTCTAAAAGCAGAGTGTCTTTGAAGACAAAAATGCAAATGCAGGGTAAGCCTGAAATATCTGGCATGTAGGAAAGGGAAACTGGGTAGAAATCTAAGACACACACAGAAACAGAGACATAGAGAAAGAGAGATTTACTTGTATACATAAAAAATGCTCAATGTAGAAATTACTCTGAAGCGGAGCAGACACACCCCAAATCTCCCTCTCACACACACGTAGCCGCCAGGTTTACGGGACCACCTTGTTCAGCTGGCAGTGTCGTTTCATATTATGTGGCTTATTCACTCCTGCGTTTTTACCATATTAAAATAAACTACTGCAATGTTCTTAATTGGAACCATCTGCCATGGACAGACCGCACGATCCCTCTACTTGCAATGGCACAATATTATAAACAAACAGCTTTTCATCAATACACTGCCATATCTAATTCATACCCACAGCACAGGCTTGATGGTTGCATGCTAAATATTATGCAGTGCATGGAATGTGAATGCTGACAGGTAGACTAGGGATTATAGTGGCTGTTCTGATGATTTCAGCATGTACAGCTAGTCCAGTGTTTCCTCTAGGACTTTTTTAAGCAGTGGGGGAGAACGTTTATACCTGGGTGGTGCGCATGCCTACGCTGGTGGTCGTAGTGGATATCAATTGTTAATTAGAAATATCTAATATAAAATGCGTTTAAAAAAACCTCATGGATGTAGGTTTTGCTTCTATTGGAGGGGGATTGATGTTTGGTTGGGCAAGGGGTCAGGTGGACCTTCCCCAGAAATCTTTGAGTGTCAAACACAACATTTCCTGCATTCTGGTCAATTTTCAAAGCACCAATTTGTGCCTTTTAATTTATCCATTTAGGTAAAGGTATCTTTATATAGTCTAAAGGAAAACAAAATAACTGAACAGAATGTGGTAGGCCTATAGGCTCCTGTTGATCAACTCAATTAATATTATCCCATCAGAGTCAAAACACACATGCAAAAGGTTACCCTTCTGTCCTCATCAAATTTTTTTGGTTGGAGCAGTAACTTCTAAATATGGCACTGCAGGTACTATGGTAGGCATCAAAGATACATTAATACATTTAAAGATTGTGTAAAGCAAATACAGAGATTTACTTGGAAATACTTTATATTAGTGCTGTACTAAACGATAATTTTTTATATTAATCTAGCAATATTCTTATTTTTTTTTAATTAATCAATCGGATAACTAAATTATTGATAATATATATATCCATTCAATGCAATAGGGTGCTCTCTTGTCCCCCACATTGTCCCCCATTGGAAACACGTAGTGTTGTGCGGTCTGCACCACTTTGTTTGTGTTCAATATTACGAAGCCAGGGCAGTGTAGAAACACCAGATTGTTTTCAGCATGTACAGAGAATGGGCAGATAGCAGACCGTGAGCAGATATTTGCTTAACTTCTCAACAAGTGTATTATCTTACGATCACTGACTACACCTTTAACTGGTTTTAATATTTTAAAATAAAATCTTTAACGGTCTTTAATTAACATTAAACTGCAAGATCTTGTTAAAAAGGAATTAAGTGCATTATACATTAGCAAACAACAAAAAGTGAAATTCAAATAAGTTTCAGGAATACCAAAACATTGTGCAACCTCAAGCTTAGCAGTTCAACAAACACTGTAAAATGCGTGCAATTTGAGTAACACCAATTCTAACATGAATAACTAAAACTAGTACCTTTTTTATCAAATCTAACACACCCACCAAAGCAAATGCATGAGCTCCACCCCCTCTCATTCTCGTACTCCGGCCGTCCCGGGCCTTTCTATGTCTATGGAGTTGGTCCCTGGGCACTGCACAGTGGCTGCCCACTGCTCCCTTGAGGGATGTGTTAAATGCAGAGGATGAATTTCACTAAATGTATGTGTATGTGACAATAAAAACACCTTTACCTTTCCCTTCAGACTCACGCAAATTTTCTCCGCTTCAATGGATCCCTAGGGTTAGTTTCCGTGTAGCATTTTCAGTGCGTCCCGCAATGTTTTTGTTTACGCTTTAGTACAAATGCATGTCACGCTAGCAGAGTGCTAACGCTAACATTGTGTTGGCTGCTGCTGTCCTGGTATTTACCACGCCGCGGCCTATAAGCCGGCGGCATATAAATTGATCTACTACAGAGACATCAGTAGACGTATTAGGATAGGTAGGCTACACACACACACACACACACACCGTCTTATTATTTTGGTTTCAGGACGACCGGGCACATTCACAGGGCATTGCTGCCTCTCATAGTCCATTAATGGCACTGTTTATTCAGATGTGAGCATACAGTTTCTAGGTATATTGCCAAGGCGACGGTACTTTTTGCATATCGTAACGCAGGGAGTGCGTAACTGATGTCTCGACTAATCGTCCCAGCACTACTTTATATTTGTTAGTAGGCCTGGGCGATAAATCTAATTAAGTGTCTCTTGCTGGGATATTCACGGAAAACTCTTTGTCCACTTTGCATCACATCCCACCATATACAGTAGCCTACACATTAACATGAAAAACTAAAAGAAAAATGAGCTGCACACCACTGTGGCAATTCTCAAGGCTACTTCAACACTTCAGAGATATTAACCCTCATTAAAAATGTATACTCTCGGTTTATTATCTAGCTTCTTAGAATCTGCCTGCAAAGCAACAACACCAGGGATCTTACATATGGAAACCGTAAGCGGTTTTAATGGCACAAAGCTGCCTATAGCATTTGTGTTACTGTGTGTGTGTGTATGTATCTGCATGTATCTTTACACGTTTGTGCATGAGCACATTATCTAGGTGGGACGGACATGGTAGCAAATCCCAGAATGCCACCTAGTTAATAAATCATAATAAAATGGAGCGATTTAAAGTGTTTTCCACTGTAAATAATTGATGTCTTCGTTCACAGACTCTGCTAATAACTTCTCTGGTATTTTCCAGGGAGTTTGAGGAGTGGGGGTGAAACAAAAGAAGCAAAAAGAAATAAAGAAATTAGACATTTTTAATACATTTAATTAATTGGGGACTTAAAAAAAATAGTAATGTGTGCTAGTATCATGTGAAGCAGTTTATTTTGCATTATGCCGCTAGAGCTTCAACAGACACACTGTGCAGACACTCCAGAAAGTATCATTATTCCTTTTCATTATCATTTTTAAACCCCTCACTTAGGGCAGAGTATTTCCATATGTCGGTCGTCGTGTATACATGCATACAATCTGAGCACAATTTGCATTTTGCCTTCATTCACATTGTCTTGGACAAAAGGAACTACAGTCATTTCAGCAGAAGTCGTCAGAAGTGTGAATATAAGTACGTACGCTGACATCAAAATGCAGGATGGAAAACTCTGCACCACGTATGTACCGCACTAACTGGCGATAACTTAACAAGCTTGCGCTCCCACACAGCCTCTTTCACTGATAATGAATCGAGGCCCGGTGGTCTTCGCCCCCAGTCTAAGAACATTTAGTGTGTGAGCAGTAGGGGACCCATCTTTCCACAGCTCAGCCCCCCAATGGCCAATAAATACAGTAGATTAGAACAACTGTATTCCGTTGGGAGAAACAAACAGGCACATCTGCACGTCTGCACGTAGACAATCAACAGTCCCAAAAATAACAATGAAAACAGACAGAGTACAGACAACTATTGCATGTATGGTCAATTTCTGAGAGGAACAGCCATGACAGATCATTAAGTGTGTTTGGAAGTAAGACAATTACAGTAAGAGACACGGTCACTTGATAACAGGAACACATAAATGGAAGCCTATTGATGCCAACTGTGCACTAGCTGGAACACGCAGGCCTCACTAAAAAGGCACTGGAAAAGTATCTTCAACACACACACACACACACGTCAGCAGGGGTCTTTTGAGGACAGATTCGTTCGGGGGAAACTGTGATCCTTGTGAAAACATGCGTGTGCACACAAACACACACAGAGAGCACACATACAGAGGTATCTTCAGATCAGATCAGATATCAAAGGCAGAGTTTGTCTGGGAGATTAGAACAACCATCTGTCCGGCATGTGGAAAGCCTGTGATTAAAAATACACTTCACACGCTTCCGTGTGTGTGTGTGTGTGTGTGTGTGTGTGTGTGTGCGTGTGTGCGTGTTGTTCCATCTCCACAGTAGAGGAGAATAAGTCATTCTGCTTCCATCTTAGTTTCTCCAACACCAATAGAAATAAATAGTCTGCTTATTTGTTTATTACAACTCTTGACTCTATCTGGGCTCTGACCTGACAACCAAGCCTGATAAACAGTATAAAAAGATTGTTTCGACTAAAGTCAAATATCAACCTTTTTCCAGCATCCCTGACAATGCCTTTAATCAGAACAGGACATTTAAACTCACCGCTTTGGAGAAATGTAAGCTGGCTGTGTGAGCGTGCACACACACACGCGACAGGAAATGACTTGCGGTCGCACTTAAGGCTTAGTCAATACACTGATTTAGGCTCCTTTGCTCTGTAAACACTGACAGTGTTTACTCTGTTAAACTTGATTTGGCTCAAATGCACCACCGCCTATGGACAACCGGACAGAGATGGGTGCCGAGCCACTGTGGAGCGATACGGTCGACAGAAAAATAAGACGAGCCCATAAACAGACCACAGTTAGACAGAAAGCGATTCCAAAATGGATGAACGCACTGAAAAGTGTGCGCGCACTGTGCACAGACACACACACACACTTTCTAATTAGCTAAAGCTCAATGACTCCTTTTCCACCTTCCGAGTGGGCAACGAAACACTATTAGACCTATAACCCGTCAGATGGCTGTGCATTCTTAATTATTCACCATTTTCATCTGGTCAGGGAAGGTTATTGGTCTTTCATATGCTTCCAGTCAACTCATCTTCTCTGCCAGGCGATCAGGGTTACTTTGTCCAATGATGATTCAAATTAAACTCACTGCTTCACTCAAATCATCCCCGCCTTTTGAATCCACTTTATCTGATATCTGTGCCCTCGCATGGAAAACCGCCAAATAGCCCGTTCATTCATATTTATGAAGGCGAGGATGAGACGGAGGGAGGGTCTGCAGATGTAAGACTTATGTAGTACAAGAAGAAAAAGAAGACAAGAGCATGTGCGCATACACACACATCCAGCTGGATCGCTCAGATCAACCCGGGTGCCTGCACTCTCTCACACACGCGCACGCACACACACACATACACAGTGACCATTACCCAACTTCAAACTAAAATAGCAGACAGGCAAGAAGTTCTTCAGCCTGTAGTTCCAAATCTAGTAACACACCCTCTGCCTTCATGCCCCTGCCCACACACACAAGGTTTAGCAGTGCTTTCATTCCAGCAGGTGGCCTTACAGACATGCATCCCCACACAGCAGCAGGTCACCCCGTTTTCCATTCCAGCGGGCGGTCGGCCAGTAATGGCCAAGATGACGGCTGAGCAATGGACGTGGAAAATGAGGACTATCTTCCAAAACAACACTACGAAAGAAAGAGAGAGTGAGTGAGTGAGACTGACACAAAGACAGCCTTTAGAAGTCATTTGGAAAATGTCTCTGAATGCTAACTGATTTCTCCAATGTTGTATTTTATTTCATGTATTCCACATGTTCAATCACCCAAGACACACACATACGCACAACAATAATAACCTAAAATGTCATGTTAATTACAGACTTTTTTCCAGCTTTAATTTCCTCTTCATAAATGAAATGTTTGTTTTCCTTGCTGAGTAAAGATGACAATGGCGCCCCTCTGCCTTTTTCTTAGAAATGACGACAAGCCAGAAATGGGAGACACTCTAATGGTTTGAGACAAGCTAATTATTCAGAAAACGGAGTGCGCCAGGGGCCATCAAATGTCAAAGAATACAGGGTCTTGTTTTTCTCCATTTAGCGGGAACGTCAAAATACAACAGTGAAAGGCTAAAAATGTGAGTTTCCAACATTATTCACCTAACCAGTGAAGCCATTCAATCATATAATTTACTTTGCCAGTTATTGCCAGTTTGTTTATTAATTTTCCTTACTTCTTTTGGCAACAGTACCTCTTATTACTTAGCTAACACTTTGCTTTTTTTTTTTACACTTTACACGCCTGAAGAAAAGTAGCATTTCAATGTATTTCTGATTTTAGAGGCCAAGTATTTGTTTTCAGATAATTTTGTTTGTGCTTACCTTTGATTCAAACTGAATTTCTAGCATTGGCCAGATGTCATTTTTTAACAGTCAACGCAGAATACAATAACCATGAACGTTTTGCGGTAGGTGCTAATAGTGGAAACTAAAATTAATTCACATCCACGGTTTCTCAAAAAACATATTTCCAACTTGTCAACAATGCTGACCAAAGTCTGCTGGTAGTTTGCTGTAGAATATAAAAGGTGAATAAAAGTTATTAATACCAACAGTGTATCTTCTATATATTAATATAAACAAGTAGGATCTGCTTCTAGTCCAAAGAGTCAGGGGTTTAACAAAGGTTAAATCTGCTTTAAAGTCAAACACTACAGGACAAATTCTAAATGCAAAAGCCGGTACAATAGTTGAATGTATTGCACATAAAGAATGCAATTTGTAATTTCCTTGCCACCCACATAGCTGTTGGTCTAGGGATTTTAACTACTAAGCTAAAAGAATAGCTTAACTTCACTAACAATTAGTCTAGCCCTTGCAGACTTCGTACATCTACTTCAATTCAAGGCTGAATCACTGCAGATGTGAGAAAATGTTTGCTTCACTGCTATCTGCTTCCATAGGATCCCTTCCCCGATCTCCAAAAACCTTGCCTCGACTCTCGCTCCTCCACCCACCCAGCAAGCCCCTCTCTCCACATGCCATCCCTAGCTAGGCTCCTGCCTTATCCCATTACTCACATCCTCGCTAGGATATTCCCATAACATCCCTTCAGGGTATTCCCAATCCCTGTGGAATGCAGGTGGCATAGTAGGGATAAAGGGAACTGCCTGGATGTCTGGCTTTAGGGTTCAGCAAGGGATGTGGGGGATGGAAGGGGGGGGGGGGGGGGGGGGGGGGTTGTCTTCCCTCCTAGGTTGAACTGGCAATGAAGGTTTCTTCTTTCCTCTCCTCTTCTCTTTATCTACGGCGTCTTCTATACATCTACTGTCAGAAGCACTGATCTCTCTCTGTTTCAGGGTGGTTAATCACCTTTCCTGTCCTCTTGTATAGCCAGCCCTTGTATGCTGAATGGCGGAACCAGAAACTCAGGAAAGGGTCTCCAATCAACATTCTCATTTGGTAGCAAATGTGTATTTTGTTTAAAAAAAATAATCATAATAATAATAAAAAGAGGGATCCCTTCTTCTCTCAATCGTGTACGTTTTCCGCTCTGTGCTATCCTTGTTTGCCTCAGGGGAGTTTTGCGGCAGGATTTATCAACTCTTTGTCTGGCTGGGGTCCATAATCTCGGGGCTTTTAAATGGTGACTGGGAGCTGTCTACACTAGGGTCACCTTGTACAAGCTCTCTCTCTCACACTCTAATCTTGTGGCCTTTAACTGGTCACACTCGGCTGCCTTGACTCAGGTCTATAGCCGAGACTTAACTTCAGAGCCTTCGCAAGCAGTGTGTGTGTGGGCGGGTGCAATTTACAGGCTAGGTGAGAGAGAATGGTCCTATTATCAATTTAACAGTTCGGTTGTTAAAGTGAGAGCCAGCACCCATCCCCCTCCCGCCATCAACCTCCTGTTTATTAGTGACTCATTCGTTGGAGGAAATCCATGTAATATCAGGACTTGAAATTCATCCGCCTCTTTTTCATCTGTGGATGAACAATAGGTGGTTAAAATAGATGGTTAAATGGTTTTAGCGGTGCCCACATTCAACAGTAAACTGTCAACAAGTGTTTGATGGGCGTGTTTCAAACATTGCTGCGTGATCATTTCACCAGGAGGATGACATCTACAGCCTGTCATGCATCTGCTTTGCTAAAAAGCAGTTTGATTACAGGTAGAGGCAAATTATTACTAATACAAATCAGAACAACATAGCTCAAGATTTTCCCTACCAACATAATATTAAAACCAACATCTAATGTACATTTTGCATGTAAAGCGGAATCATATAAAAAATATTTTAATTCACAAATATGCACTTCCCCCTCTCTGCCTCTCTTATTACCGTCCTTACGCTCCTCTTTGCCGAACACCTCGGCGGTGAAAACATAACGCGTATTGCACATGCATACACATTAGTGGGATGGTAGCGGGAGCGTGCCCACGTAGCAAAACGCTGCAGCTTGCGAATGATAGCTGCAGAGAAACTCAACTGCTATCTCTCATTCACACACACACACACACACACACACACACACCGCGAGAGTTGTTCGGTGCAAGTTCCCACCACATCTGCAAGTGTGTGAGCGGAGGGGGAAAACGTGTGCGAGAGCCGGTTGTGACTGAGCGAGAGAGCGCGCACGCGTGCATGTGTGTGTTTGAGGTGGAGCCAGCCCGAGAAGGCTGCGAGCTTCCATTGGCTGCAGCACCGCGGCGCGTAACGCTGCGTGGCAGCCGGCCGGCCAATCGCACGAGTCCTCCGCACTCCCGTTTTATGAATGAGACGGCGTGCTTGTGAGGGTTCGTGCTCACAGGCGGAGAGAGAGAGAGTACTCCACAATGATGTAATACAATCTCACTCAGCGGCAATGCTTGTACCCCTTTCACACTATGGGCAGAAACAAACATACAATGTAAATATGGCCAAATTATAATAATAACAACTCAGTGTAAATACCCTAATGTGTAGGTGAAATGATTCCAGAGTTACCGCTTCACAATAACCATCGTACATGACCCTGTTTCATGTTTTATTTAAATACCTTTTTTTTTCTCCCCAACTTGGAATTTCATGGACACCGCTGCATTTCAGGCAGCAATATGCTGCATGACTGGTTCAACCTGACACAGCTGTTGGGTGTTCAGCTGAAAAACAACAGCTGGGAAGTCTGCTATTCTGCCTAGCGTATCACCAGTCAGTCAGTCACACACACAAAACATACACACTTCATTTAAAATGTCTTGCTTCTTTGCCCAGACACAAAAGCATAAAGGCACACTGTACCTGACACCTACGGTGGCTGTTCCTACTCTGTAAAAACACCTGTAATAGCCGATGCTCCATTAAGTCTAATATCACTTATCAAAACACAAATGCACGCACACACACACCCTTTTCGCTAGAAACCAGATCCGTCAACGGCCCGTATTCACACCAGGAAGTGAGAGAGCAGCTTGATTGGATGACAGGGTGTACCAGGGAGTCATTTTGCCTAACCGGTATGTAAAATCATAACTGAAATGTTGTGTGGCGGCCGAGCTGGCTGGCTGTGAGGGGATTGGGAGGAGAAGAGAGCAGCCAAAAACAATCAACATATCCTGGTGTGACTTTCCATGAAGGGTGTGCATGTGTATGTGTGCCGTTCAATGAAGTCACTATTTGGCACATGGTGCTGCTGCCCAAAATAAGAGCCTCGCTTTGTGACACGTGCATGTGTAAACAGTGCCATCTATGGTTGCACTAAGGAAATGCAGCCACAATGAATGAGGCTAAACAGAGCTTTAAGAATGGCACAGTGGAAGCATAGCTGGGATTACACAGACTATATATTCAATAAAACAAAATACAAGTTGTGTAATAATGACAGGGAATAGGGAAACAATTATATCAAACAAAGCCTTAGATAGTTCAAATAATAAGAGTGAAATTACTATATTGGTGAAAGTAGTATTATTGGTCATTTCTGCAAAAGCTATTAGCAACTGTCTGCCCTCCAGCCAAACCTGAAATTACTATGTAATGATTAATGGACTAGTACCGTGGGTTGTTGGCACAGAAAGGAAGTACTCGAGGTAATATCTGTTACTGTGGGGCAGAAATGAAAAATAGTGTGGCAAATTGTGTCCCCACAAAGCCTCAATAGTAAGATTGTAAAGAAAAGCTATTAAGTTTATGAATTATCACATAACAGACCATAACATGGTACAACATAAGTTGTACCAATTCAAATTAATTGAGTTAAATATAGTAAGTTATGATACATTTTGATTTATGTTACATATTACTACCGTTTGCAAATTTTCCCATATGTATGACATCATCTGGATAGTACAGTTCATGTTGTTGTGAAGGCTGAGGGCACACACTGTCGGTTCTGTGAGCCACCACTGACACCTATAGGCCAACCTGGGAACTGCTACAACTGCTTGCACCTGGTGATGTCATGGTTTAAAGAAAAAAGAAAGAAAGAAAGAGTTGGTGAAAGGGGATGGAGGGGAGGAGAGAGAGAGAGGTGATAAATGGAGCAAGATAGAGAGAAAATCAGGAAGGGAGGGAGAAGTCAGCGAAGGCAGACAGAGTGAGAAAAACAGGGTGATGTCATGTTTATGGAGCATATAACCAGACGCAAAGTGCAGTCTTTGTCCTAACTCTTTGATTTAATGTGCTCTTAGTATGAACACTTGGCTCAAATGAAGACTAGAAACTAAAGCCACAAAGCTGCATCGGCTGACCAAGCATGGTCAACTAGCAGTCAGCTCACCGCTCACCTTTACCTGGCCTTTTATCAGGTGTCATCTCATTCACACTAAGAGCACCCACAAAGAACAGCACAGCCAAGCAGTGAACGCAATGGAGGACATGTCCTTGTACTCCTAAACATTTGAATGTGAGAAGGACTTCACACTAAAGCCATTCTCCGCCGGCACGCTGAATCCACAATTGCAACTTCAATGGGATTACACAATGATTTATGCCAAGGGCTGCAGACAATGCCGTGCAATTTCAAATGTACTCCACAGAAATGTTTATTACACTGCATTGGAGACCTACTAAGACAAGTCCAGGTTATCCCAACTGTAATCTCCTCTGATTTGGCCATGGCAGGCAACCTTGCCTCCAAACAACAATCTCCTTGTGGGCGACACACATTAGCGCACAGACAAAGGCATTACAGATGGATACAAAAAGAAAGACACAAAGGTGAAATGGAAAGATAAAACAAATGAAGGCTTTGATGTAAACATGGAGACGCGAGTGATGGAGGGAATGACTGATCAAGCAAACAATCTTTCTAGCACTGACAGAGACACGGCCACCATAATGTACATTGTTGAGAGACAGACAGGAGCCTGGGTGACAGATAAAGAAATTAGAGTACTCTGATGACTCTGGAGGTATGAGATCAAGGCACGTTTAGCTACTTAAAAGAGTTTTTAAACCAACATTGATCCTGGGAGGTTTAACAGAATACAGATTCCAACGTAACTGTCGATCAGACACACAGTAACGGTACTGAGAACCTCTTATTTGTAGATGTTAGTTAACACAGCTGAACCCCATATTTAACCAGCTTGTCAAATATGTCTTTTATTTGTTTCATTAAAGACAAATTGTGTTGTTTTATTCGTGGACTAGAAAAGATTGGCGAAAAAAACAAAAAAAAAAAATCTTTTTTGATAAACCCTATGATAAAACTAGTAAATTATACATTTTCCCATTAACACTATGATTTCAACAAGTCTCTTGCAGAAGACAATTACAGCTATTCCTTCTAATTACAGTCACAAAGCTAGTGCAGTGCAATTAGCCCACTACACATCAACCTGTGCTATGACACTCAATGCAGGAATTGTTTTAGTGCACATGTAAAACTGAAAGCAAGAGGTGTATGCGTGCCAACACACCATATTAACTGACAATGAAATTATGAAAAAGGGCACAAAATAAATCAGGAAGGTCAAATCGAGCTACAAAAACCTCATAATTTGAACAGCGTATCACCCACCCTTAAACACAAATACTATATGTCAAGGATTATTAAAAGATAATAGTAAGTCATTCTGAAAGCTTATTCATATTTGAACTCAATCAAAACAAAAACACCTCTCCCATAAATGCCATAGGATGCTCCCTCAGAAGCTCTGCACCATACATTGTGATAGGGTATTGTTGCTGTGTGGGGTCTGTACCACTTTGTGCTATTTACACAGCCAGGGTTGTGTAGAAGGAGATTATTTTTGCAGCGCACACAGACAACGGTAAGATAGAAACCGGTGAGTATTTGGTGAATTTAACAAAAAGTGTCAAAGCAATCGCTTGTTATACCTTTAAGAAATTGGAGCAGTAAAAAGCACTATCCTAGGTTGACAAAAACTACATTTGCCATAGACATACTTGCTCTTTGTGTGTGTGTGCACTCACATTTGCATGTTTGAAGAAGGTGATTAATGGCCCTGTACAATTGTGAGACCCCTTGGTGAGAGGGGAAAAAAGGCTGGGGGGGGGTTTAGTTCTCTCTCTCTCTCTCTCTCTCTCTCTCTCTCTTATATTCACTAAGACACACGTTAGGAATAACAGGAAACAAACGAACAAGGAATGTTATGCTTCATATAATATGAATGCATACTCCACAAAGACACAATTAGTCTGTCATACCCAAAGTTCTTCTCAACTGACAAAACAGGTCACTCAATAGAGCCACAAAGGCTTTATTCTCCTTCATCCTGTCATGTAGGACCGCAGGTAACCTGGTCCCCAAAACATAATAATATGTCTGGAAAGCATGCAAATGACATGTAAAACCACCAGGCAAAAAGAGAGACAAAATGCATCCATCTTATACAGAACATTGCAGCTATGAGTTACACTGTCACTTGAAGCCTCAAAGAGTTGCTCTTTGAAAAACATACACTAAAGCTTGTATTATACAATCAGTCCACTCCACAATAATTAATACTGTTCGCTGAGACAGACAACAAAGTATAATGTAACGCTGCCCCCTTGTGTTTGGAGATATTATTGACAGGCCTGTTAAGAAATGAATATCCATTTTGAATAGGAACAGGGACCGGTATTTTCATTAATTCTTTATAGGAGTCTGTCTGACAGACAGACAGACACATACATATATAGATACAAGCATACACATATATATATACAAACACACACACACACATACACACATACATATTTAGTGTAGATGTAAAAGGAATTAATGCAGAGGTAAATAGTGGAGGTATGTCAATATATATGAAAAGTGTTTACACCAGAGATAAAAAATGGTTTCTAGTTTTTGTATTTTTTTTAAACACACTACCGCAAGAAAATAAATAGCACAGACTCAAATAATGCTGGATTTGTTTGAACTAATTGCATTCATAGAGCAGAAGGGTTTATACGAAACAAAACAGAACATTTTGTATTATCATTATCAAGTAAATATTTATAAATGAATCGATTACATTTTCAACTCCAACATTATAAAATTATGTGGCTTACTTTTAATAGTGATTCTTTCAACTGGCTGCATAGCCAGAAAATAAAGTTTGTATGTTAGTTAAATGGGACATAGGCAGTTTCTGCCAATAAACAAAATTGCCCTCAATATACACTAGTAGGCTCTTCTGTGCAGGAGTGCTTAGCATTACACACGCACAGACACAATACCAATATGCAAATGAGAATAGACCACACAGCAATACCCCCCACTCCCCAGGGCGTCTGCAGGCTACATTATCAGCCTTGGTGGATAATGGCCTTCACAACTTTAGCTCCCAATCTCACTCCCAGGTGTTTCATAAAGTACCAGAATATTACAAGTCCCACTATGTTTGCATTACTATACTTACAAGGTCGTATGATAGTGGAATAAGGTCATGATAAAACAGGCGATGGCTGGCTAAATTCACACCTTCCACCCGCAAGCCACCTCTGCTTACCAGTGATCTTGTAGCCGCTGGAGGCCAGCTGTCCAGCCATGTACTCCCCATCAGAGTTGTTATGACTGCAGCCCCATGTTCGCATCCAGATCTTCTGCGTCCCTGGAATCACACTGGGATGGACAACATAATTTAGTCTCCATGTCCCAGCTAAGGTTTCTTCTGACAAACTGAATATAACAACATCTGTGCTCTCATAAAATATGTATCTTCTGAAACGATAGATTTCTTGTTTTGGTTAATTCGATTTCTGATGAAGATATGAGTCCAGACTGAAGTGTTTCATATGCCTCATAGTGCATGACATCCTCTAGGAAGGAGTTTTTTTTGTTGTTGTTTTACTTAGGCAGATTGCACAGCTTGTATGTGCACGTGGACTCACGCGCGTGGCCATGCAGCTAGATGCTCCCTGTTGCACGATTACCGTTCTTATCCAAGAAGCTCATTATGTGCACAGATGGTCCATACATCTGTAGATCTGCAGAAAGTACAGGTAGGTAGCCTTAAACTTTGTTCAAAACTGTCTCAGTTAACTGAGAGCTAAGTAGCGATGGACAAAGTTATTTTGCATCCATCACCCTTTCACATTTAACAGAATGTAAATGTTCATTTTAGTATGGCACAACATAAGTATGTAGCCTCATCCCGATTATGCGCGCTAGTTTGACTTTGTTTGTCATAAAGGTGGTGAATACATCAATCTTACATATTGAAACTATTCTTTTTTTTTTCCCTCTCTTTTTGTATACATTTTTTAATGGCATTGACAGAAAATATCGGGACACTAACTAGGGGTGCACAATATATCGATTCAGTATCGTTATCGCAATATCACGTTGCGCAATATCATATCGAAGATGTTG
>JAODUK010058846.1:3179-15679 GCA_027564635.1 Typhlichthys eigenmanni
CCCCCCCCCCCCCCCCCCCCCCCCCCCAAGATGTGTCAGCTTTATGCAAATGAATTATTATAATATAATATTTATAATAATTTATAATATTTATATATTTGTATAAATTGTATATATTCTAAATTTGTTTAAGAATATCTACATTATATTTAGAAAATGTTTGCACTGATAAATGTATAAATGAAATACAAACTGATTACATTCTGACAGCCCTAGTCTAGACACTAACAAATAAAACCATGCATTAAAAACACAAGGACTGTGACATCACACAGCAGCCTCGCCCATTTACTGGCAATGACGAGTTTACCTTGTCAAATACCCGGAAAGCCTCGCGGATCTCCTCTTCGCTGTCTGTGTCCTTCATTTTTCTGGCCATCATGGTCAGGAACTCGGGGAAGTCGATGGTTCCATTACCTGGATTGGGAGGTTAAAAAAAAAAAAAAAAAAGCATGTTTAATCAACAAAAATTGCAATTATATAACATCATGCTCAAATGAGCACCAAACAAAATCAGCTCGGCGCTTAGTTGATGAGTTATAACCATTTGGTATATCCTTTAATCACTATCCGGTGTCTCCAGTATGAGATCAAGTTACAGAATGGGAAATCATTTTCTTTAATCGTCATCTTGTGGTTGCCACGATAACACCAAAGTGCATCTTAATTGACAGTAATGTTTCTGCAACGAAAGGGAGAACCCCTGAAATCACCGTGTAGAAACGTCCTTCTGGCTGTGAACATGGTCACACAGAGGCAGGAGGGGATGATAAAGGGAGTGTGTGTGTGTGTATGTACACGCGTGTGCGTGCGTCGGGAAAGCCCTAGCAGGAAGCTTCATACGCTATAGGCTTATATAGGCGCAGAGCAGCCGGGGTGTGTGCTCTGCCTCCTGCTGAGCCTTCCCTAAGCCAGAGGATGGCCTGTATCTCGATGCCCGTCGTCGTCACAGAGGGAGGTGGAGGGGTGGAGCTGCGAGGACGGGTTCTGTGGCAGAGCATCCAGACGCCTACTTTCTGCCTCACGTTCATGGATCTCCACCGAGTCCTTCAAGCCTGCCCTCTCTCCACCTCCTATATCGCTCTCCCTCTTTTTTGATCTCTCTACCGCTTCTCCTGTTTCTCCCTCTTCTCTCCCTACTCCCTGCTACGTAGTTGGCAACCAATTAAATGTTACGATCCCCACTCTGTTTGCATTGCAACCATGGTATCGGCATTTAGCATGTGCCGTGCAGGGTTTGATTTGAGCGCTTGTCCATGAACTGAACGGCTGCCATTTTCAAGTGCTTAATACCGTGTTGCCAACGCTACCATCTCCCAGAGTTCCAGTGTCTGCACCTGCTGGTACGG
Organism: Typhlichthys eigenmanni; assembly: GCA_027564635.1. NCBI lineage: Eukaryota > Metazoa > Chordata > Actinopteri > Percopsiformes > Amblyopsidae > Typhlichthys > Typhlichthys eigenmanni. The sequence continues at coordinate 4,529 of JAODUK010058846.1, forward strand.
TTGCTCATGCTCCGACACATCCACGGGCCGGTGCAAGTCCAATTGACGTCATGTCAACGCGCTTTCCCGGGTTCTAGGTGATTCATACAGTATATAACGAATAATTTTTTGCATGAGTGCAGCGTTCAAGATACGGTGATGTTTTATGGCCCCCCAAGCCACTCCTCGGGAAGTGGAAGGGTGAGAGAGAGAGAGACCAGAGATGTGGTGGGGGAAGAGAGGCAGACAGTAATGTGGTGGGGCAGATGGCAACCTGGATGGGAGATGGGGGGGCATCGAGCTGAGCAACGCATGGGGCCACTGGCAAAGTGTGTGTGTATGGGGGTGGGGGTGGGGGCTGCTACTGGAAACCCGTGACAGGAGGAACAATGAACTGGAATAGGGGGAGTGGGAGGCAAGGAGGGAGGTGTGTGTGGGTGAGATAGTGACGAAGATGAGGAAACTGAGAGGATATAAGGAATGACCGAGATTAAACATAAGAGACGCTGAGGCACACCACTGTATGTGCGTATGCATGTGTGCGTGCGTGCGCACGTATGTATGTATGCATGCGTGCGTGTATTTGTGTATGTGTGCGTGCCAGTGTGTGTGCGTGCGTGTGTGCGTCTGCCTGTGTGTTTGCGTACGTACGTGCCTGTATGTGTGTGCCTGTATGTGTGTGTGCTTTCCCCCTACGTTGTGAGCAACTGTGCTCCAGCCTGGATCAGGAAGGGAAGCTTGTGTAATGGATGACGGAGCATCTGCAATAAGCCTGGCTAACGATGGAAGCAGCTAAGTGTCTTGTGAACATCTGGCACAGACGCCACCGATGGCCACGTCACGGCAGGGCTCGTCTGAATCACCTCTCAAGCACACGCAGGACAAGTGGACCAGGAAATGGTGGATCGCTAAATGCTCACCGCAGCTCATTTTCAGTTATTCCAATCTGCATTCAAGTAGATCTCCTAACCCACCCGCTTATGGACCTTTCGCCAGAGTTTGATTGACAGGCAATCGGCCTAACAGAAGGCCGAGATGTTGCTATTGAAGAATCACTTCAACTCTAATCACTGTCTCTCCATCAAATCTGTTCAATTTAAACTTGAAAGTGTCGAAAGGATGTTGTTTTGGGACATGATTTCTCCAAATGTTGATAATGACACAATGTTGGATGTGTGGATGTTATCAAAGTCGTCTCAGATGTTATGGTCAGCTCAGAGCCATGCGGGTCAGCTGTTTGACATAGACTCGCCCCTGTGGGCTTGGCTAACTTGCTTCTGGTGAATGGGCCATTGCCTAGTATCAACCACAAACTGTATATCAGGGGTGCCCAACCCTCGTCCTGGAGAGCTACTGCCCTGCATGTTTTAGATGTCTCCCTGTTCCAACACACCTAACTCAAATGAATGGGTCGTTATCAGTCTCTGTAGAAGCCTGATTACAAGTCATTCATTAGAATCAGGTGTGTTGGAACAGGGAGACATCTAAAACATGCAGGGCAGTAGCTCTCCAGGACCAGGGTTGGGCACCCCTGCTGTATATAAATGGACATCACCCTTAGACCAGCGCAACGTGGGGTACAGTCTTCATAAATGTTGCCACACCCACACATAGGTTCTCCTTGCTATAGAGTAGAAAAGGGGAGGACAAAAGAAGCATTTCATGGCTTCAGGCTATTTATGGAAACCTGGGGTTCGTAACGTAGTAAGTTGGTTGGTCATTTACACTTATACCATTTATTTTAATGTATTTCCCAATCAAACAACTGCTAGCCCCATTGACCGCCATTCTATGTTTCTATATGTTCCCCCCCTTTCCAAAAGGGGCGGTAACCACAACCTGATATCTGCTTGTAGTAGTTTTTCTCTGGTCTATAGCTTCAACTGGTTTGAAGACGACGCTGTGCTGGCTCTGGCTGTCGCCATCTTTGCAGTACCTCACTCTGCCTGAATCGCCCCCCTATCCATTATAATGGGATAAATGTATGGCTAATATATTTGTAACTGATGAGTTATAAGACAATAATTCACCCACCCGTACAGTTGTCATTAACGGACAGACAAAACCATTTTAAGTAGTAAACCTGTTTTGTTTTGCTGCAAAGTCAGACATTTTAACATTAGTCTATGGGAATTGACTCCCCTTTGCATCCAGCCTCAAGTGGCCATTCGAAGAACTGCAGGTTTTGTCACTTCCGGGTACATTTTTCAGCACCGGAGGTTCCCGCTTGGTATCAATCAACCCAAACAGGTAATTTCCGAGCGTATGTGGCGAGACTCCCATATGGCCAGTGTCTACGGTTACCCCATAGTGTTGGAAACGCCACATGACATGGGGTCACAAGCGGCGCCTTTGTGATGCTAACAGCCGGCCAGCAGCCGTTCCCGTCCCTTTTGTTATTCGTTTCCACAATCCTCCTTGTTTGGTAAATAATGCTCCTTCTCAACGGTTGGTGATGTGAGTGCCCCACACACACACACACACACACACACACACACAGGCCTCTGTGTGGCCTTTGTGGATTTTCCCCATTGCTAGCTTCACCCACGCACTGTATACATAAATAGACAAAACCTCCGTGCAGTCACCCATAGCTTTTCTCAAGAACAGGATTGAAGACCGCACTGTGCTGCCTCTGGCTCACTTGTAACGCCCCCCATTGTCCATTATAATGGGAAACGTATATGTATATTTAACTTAGGAGTTAAAAAGAAATGTACCCGCTATACAGTTATCAAGAACGGGGAGACTAGCTATAGAGACCAAACACGTTTTTTTGAACCAGGCTGTAAACATGTTTATTTTTGCTTTAAAGTCAGACATTTTAACATGGCAGTCTATGGGTATTGACTTGCTTTTGCAGTGAGCCTCAAGTGGCCATTTGAGGAACTGCAGAATTTGGCACTCTAATTTAATTCATTTCTTAGCACCGGAGGTTCACGCTTGACTTCTCCCCTAGTCCAATCAACGTCCTTATTCAGTTGGACAGCAGCTTCTGATTGGTCGAATGTTGGTTCAATCGCCTGCTAAAATCATGATTGACGACTATTGAGACAGCCTGGCGGACAAATGGTTATCAAATGAGTTTCCAGAGTGACATGTAGAGTGGTCAGTCGAGATCAGGATGGTTTTAACTAGGCTACAATTCAGCCCGGATATCATGCATGATAGAGCATCAATCCTCCATCTTTCTATCTGTTTGTCAGTCTGCGTGTTGTCCATTTATAAATCTATCTACATAATTGCACATTTGTCCATCAATCCCATCTTTTCTGTTTGTCAAGCTATACATTCTGTCTGTCTGCCTCCTCGTTGGCAGTAAAACTTGCAAGACATTTGATAGGAGAACAGAGAGGTGGTAAGATGAATGCGTCTATCTGTCTGAGTAATGGCCCATGATGGCCATTGGGCGCGGCCACTAACACTGCGGCAGGCTTTGAAGCCTGGGCCACTCTGCCAGCCAGTACCCACGGCTACGCCCCCACATAAATATCTCTGACATGTACAACGGACCTAAAATGCACAGAGAGCAATCTGCTGACACACAGGAGATGCAGAAGTAGCAGGCCGGACAGTTGGCTCGGACAGTTGGCTGACAGTTGGCAGCAGCTATGGTGATGTGTTCTGTTTTTTTTATTTAATTTATTTACGCTGGTAGCTGCTGTTCAATAGATATTTTGGAAAAATATGTACGCGGTTTTGTGAACTGTGAACTTGAAAATGTAGTACAGAAGTGAACAACGTTGATTTTCAAAGTCACCCCCTGTCAACACCACAGAGCTGAATTGAGGAAATGATTGCAGGGTGAATTGCACCACTGGGAAGGAAAATGAGAGATAAATATATAGTGTTCTCATTCCCGCCATTTGGCAGTGACAGCAATAATGTTATATTGCTGTAAAGCCTAATAAACTGTTTAGGCAGGTGTAGTACTTTAATAATCCACTGCAGAAATACTGTTGTGGTCTCAGACTGATCATAGGTGCTTGGGAATTATTGTAAATATATTCAAAATACCCATCAACCCAAGAGAGAAATAATTGTCAATGTTTTGGTGAAATCTGTGGACCTCCTCATTGAGCGACTGGGTTGTTCTAGTCTACATGAAAGGTGGAAAAAAAGGTCAAACATGGAATGTTGTCACCTTCTATGCACGTCTTACATTTTGCAACAATGAGAGTGAATTGTATACTGACCATCGGCGTCCACCTCGTTGATCATGTCCTGTAATTCGGCCTCCGTGGGGTTCTGTCCCAACGACCTCATGACGGTGCCCAGCTCTTTGGTGGTGATGGTACCATCTCCATCCTTATCGAATAAGGAGAAAGCCTCCTTGAACTCTGTTGGGGATGGGACAGACGGTAAATTAAGCTACTGTGGAGAGAGGGGTCAAGAGAAGGCCACTGTAACATACTGTATGTAGTGCTGGGCCTGGCAATTACGAACAGTAGCCTTGGAGCTTTAGCATGAGCTAATTAGCTGCGGAGGGTTTTGAGTAAGAAGAAAGAAGAGGCTCCATATTTAGCACTAAACACTTTTTTTTGGGGTCACAAATCTCACAACTCTCAAGTTGCCTATGTTTTTCTACGTAAACTGTAATGCTTGTCTGAAAGCGATTAATCCTTATCTGTGTAGTGGTACAAGCTAGTGAAATACAGAGGGAAGACGGTCTGCAGCTCCACAGGACTGAACTGAATTACTGGAGGAAAATCCTTTACAACCTTTCTCAGGTGACATAGAAACTATCAAATGGCACCAGTACAAGGTTGTCACTGATCTGCCCAAATGCCAGTAAGATGCTGAAGATGTTAAGAGTAAAATTGGATGTGAATGGGGGAAGAACATTAAAGTAAAAAAATAACAAACCAAAAGCAGGTTCCTACCTGCGATCTGCTCCTCTGTTAGTTGGTCAGCCTGCAGTTGGAAAAGAATGGGAGGGGAAGAAGGGGCAGAAAACACACAAACATGTTACTCAACGCAACGGCCAATTATTCTAAATACCAAAGTGTGTCGACATAATTTCCCACACCATCCACACCCACCCATCCTAGCATTTCAACACTGGTGCCTGTGTTCATAAGGCCCCCCCACCCCTCCCCCGTAACCTCCTCCATAATGAAATATCGGATACAGTCAATCCTTTTCAGCGAATGACAGCTTTGTTTTTATAATACATTATTTGTTATGTGTTTATATATTCATATTTAAATATTACACATAAACAGCATGTATTGAACGACCAGTGGTTTTGGGAAATATTTTCCTGCTCGCATCACTTGCCATTAAACCTTGAGTACATCTGAAAGACAATTGTGAAAGGTTTGTTTGCTGTCATTTCCCACTTTTGTGGCCAAAAGGTTTGACAATGATCGATACATTACACGATACAGACGGCTTGTATTTTCCTCTATTGATCTACAGTTTTTTAATAACATTTTTTTTATATAACTTCATGGCTAACATGTTTAAGAGTTAAGGAGTTTGTCCAGTAAAACACGTGAGCCCTCCAGAACAGCACAACACAAAGGGGCCGGCAAAAGACTTGTCTCTGGGCCGGCAGGAACTGTTTATGGCAGGGTTGTACCAGGGCATATCAGCACGGGAGGGTATCACCATAGTGATGCTGCTGCCTAGTACCAACATGGCAAATATCCTGGCTGGGTGGGTGGGGGTGTTCTGGCACTCCTCCCTGCCATGCTCTGCACCGCCCTGCTCTGCGCTAGCTAGCTAGTTGGCTCCTCTAATGGCTACCAGTGACTCATGCAGGATTTACATGAACATTCGAAGCCAGGCCTCTCTGGCACAGAGGGACTCTTTGCGAAGGAGCCGCTGATTTCAAACAAACATCCTCGACAGCCGAGTGTGAATGCCAGGCAGTGCAAATGGTGCCTCCCACAGATACCCAGCCTTTCCCCATTTGTGAAAACGGAAGCTTCTATAATAAGATTATTATTATTATTATTAGTAATAATAATAATAAAAAACAAACAAAACAACAAATGGCTTACATCACTCAGGTTGTCAACAACACAGGAGCTCCCGGATGAGCTTACATGAACAGACACCCACGTTTGGATATATGCATTTTAACCTGTTATTGTGTGTGTGAATTCACAGACACGTACTCCAGCCTGCATAACCACAGCACACACACCCTCACAAACAATGGCTATTAATGGCTCCACCCCCCTCAACACCAATACTTTCCATAGCTGACGTGTCCTGTGTTAGTCACAAAATGCCAGTTTTGCCCCAAAGCAAAAATCCCTTCGCTCATATTTGCCTATGTGTGCCTATTCAAGCAATCACAGCTAAGTAAACAACCAACCCGCACCAAACCATACTTATATTTATCACAAGGTCATGGAAACCATAAGCTTGCCTTCTTTGTCTGCGTGCAGACCAGCTACTTTATTCAGTTATGGCACACTGGATTGTAAATGTAAATGGGAATTCTCGCTTTAGGTCTAGATTCAGATAGACCGAACGTAACCCCTTCATGTCACACCTATAGGTTCCCTTTAGCTCGGGGAAGAAGGGGAGAAACCCCCCCTAAAAAAAGGTATTTTCATTGAGCACAAGCAGTGCCCATCGGGGAGATCGCCCTGGCCCGGCGAGGAATCAAGGATCATTTCAGCAGCCCAAATACCCTGTAATGGCACACAGCATTTTCTACTCCCCGTGTCCCACAACCCTACCCCCCCACCCCCCACCCCACCCCCACTCTTGTCTCTATATTCATCTGAGCGTCGCGGAATGTCAACAAAGTCACTCCGCTTGCTTCGATGGGTGACCGTTAAGGAGGGGAATGCGGTTTGGGTGAGGGGAGGCGCAGGTGCCTAGGTGGTGCGTTAGGCCTACCACCCACGACTAGTATCCCCCTCTATATCCCCACTGTGCCTCCTGTCGTTCTGCTCTCCCTACCTCAAAGCGTGGAGGAGAAACAGGTTGGGAAAATGTAAAGGAGCTTGGTCCGCCCATGCAATAAACCAGCTGATTAGCCATTGGTTTCACCAAGGCGGCAAGAACAGGTTAGAATAGCCGCCTTGTTATTCCATTACTCATCTATCGCCCTGCCTTCAATGGAATCCCTGTCTCCAACTGGCTCCTCCTGTTTCTTATGGTGGTTGCTGCGCTTGGGCAGCATGCTGTGTGGCTGGGTCATGTGGGTAGAACCCTGGCCTGGTCTGGCCTGGTCTAGTCTGGCCTGGGTCTGGTCTGGACTAGTCTGATTCTAGTCTGATCTGGGTCTGTGTCTAGTCTGGCCTGGGTCTGGTCTGGACTACTCTGGTCTAGGGGTGCACAGTATATCGACTCAGTATCGTTATCGCAATATCACGTTGCGTAATATCATATTGAATATGTTGCAGAAAGTGCAATACTCCGTTTATTTTGTGGAGAGAAGCGTCCGTTGGCTGTGTGGCTTAGTTGTGTTTGATTTAGACAGAAAAATAAGATGTTTGGCTGAGGAAGATAATGACATAATAGAGATCGAAGAGGAAACATTAGTGGCCAAAAATAATTCCTTCTTGGTAGCTTGGAATTACTGTTGTACCAGTCTAATATGACTGGTAAACATTTGCTGTTTTGATATGAATATATGCTGATGCATTTTTCCCATAACCTGTGTTTTTACAAATATCAAAATTAATATTGATATTGCAATTTTCATTATCAATATTGCAATATAACATTTTATCAATATCGTGCACCCCTAGTCTGGTCTGGCCTGGCCTGGCTTGGCCTGGTATGGGTTTGGTCTGGCTTGGCCTGGACTAGTCTGGTTTTAGTCAAGTGTGAACCTCCGGTGCTGAGAAATGAATTCAACACTGAAGTGCCAAACCCTGCAGTTCATCGAATGGCCGCTTGAGGCTGGCTGCAAAAGGGAGTCAATCCCCATAGACTACAAAGTTAACATGTCTGACTTTACAGCAAAAATAAAACTTGATTACAGCCTGGTTCAAAAAACATTTTTTGTCTCTATAGCTAGCTAAAAATATATTAGCCATGCATTTCCTAGGGATGACATGGTCCAGTTTTTTCAGTCCCCATACTGATACAGATATTGGCACTTTGGGTATCGGCCAATACCGACTACCGATCCGATTCCAGTGTTACATTAAGTTTTAAGTTATGTTGCAAAGTAAATGACAGCCAATCTCTATTTTAGGACTTGGATGCATTTTAGAAACCTGCTGCTGATAGTGTGGCCTGGGTAGGTTAGACATGGCTGATGCTTGACAGTAGACCTACAGGTGTAAATTCATTTATTTGGATCAGCCCCATGGATCGGTTACAACTGTCAAACTGTCACCGATACCGATCCAGCTATTTAAGTCAGTATTGGACCGATTTCCGATCTCAGTAAGGTATCGGTGCCATCCCTAGCATTTTCCCCATTATAATGAATAGGGGGCATAGGGGGGGCGTTACAGGCAGAGCGAGGTACTGCAATGATGGCAACAGCCAGAGCCAGCACAGCGTGTGTTCAAATATGTTCCTTAGAAAAGCTATGGGTGACGTCACAGAGGGTTTGTCCATTTATATATACAGTCTATAGTCCCAGTCTGGCCTGGCCTGGCCTTGTCTGGAGTCTCTGACTAGTCTGGTCCTAGTCTGTCCTGTTCTAGTCTAGTCTGGCTCTAGTTTAGTCTGGCCTGGGAGATGTGGTACCACTGCATCTTCCACAGGCCGACAGGCTTCTGGACCCCCATCTTCTCTCTCTCTCTCTAAAAAAAAAAAAAATAGAGCCCACTATACCCCAATAGAGACCACTGCAGCAGTTTCTCTGGTTTTTACTATTTATACAATCACATCCTTTTCATTATATGCAATATTTTTATATTTGTAAATGTTATATACACTTATTATATTTTTTTAGATGTGTAGAGGTCTCTTAATGTCTTTCCAGAGCTGTTTGCTGGGAGGAGGAATCCCCCTCTTGATTCACAGGCTTCCAACCCTCTGTGACAGCTTGTACAGACATATAGCTGAGGTTGGGGGGTCCTGGCAACAGCTCTCTGGCATGGGAGGGTCAAGGCCACTCCCAACGATGCGTGGGCAGCCAAGCAGAGAGCTCCTAAACAGGGCCAGTTACCATAGTGTCTGACCTTTTCCTTTGTATCTCATATGATGTCATAGAAAGAACTATAGAGAAGCAGCGTCGCCATAGCTGCAAAACCAGCTGTCACTCTGGCAGATGGGCGTGACACACTCGCTCAACTTACTCGCTTACGCACACACGCACGCACACACACATACACGCACACACACACACACGAAGTGTGACAAAGGCAGATGCACACTTCCTTTTAATGAGGAGCATTGAACTCAGCAGCGCGTCAAGCCTGAACAAAAGACAGAAGGGGGGGGTCGGGGGGTTCTTTTTGGGGCTGGGCTGTGCCTGGAGACGAGGACAGGACACCAGCACTGCCAGGAGCTGGTAGATGGAGTGGGGGTGGGTGCAGGGGGTGGGTGCAGGGGGGGGCACGCCGTGGAAGGGGCGCACTCCTCCACACAAAAGGGAGCACTTTGGCTAGCGTCAACAACAAACGGACATGGAACATGGCTACCGGTGGCCGCCGACCATATCAATTATTCATCGATTGGAGATCAGATGACCTCCGAGTTACTAAACATGCATCAGGAAACAAGGCCGAAACAGGAATAGGATAGGGCTCTAGCACGGCCTGACTACTTATTCGATACTTCCACCTCAATGGGGGCAGGTGGTTTCAACTTCAATGGATGTATTGATGCAGACCAGGGGCTTATGCCTGTGGATTAAATCTTTCAGGGCTGCTGATACGCAGACTAACTACAAAACAATTATACATTACACTCCAATTACTGTGCCGCGTTGCAGCATGAAACTGCATGGTGGCTGGATACCATATATGGGATTTTTACTTTCTGGGGCAATTAATGCTCGGCCGAGATAGACAATCGATAGAATACCACGAAGGCCCCCATTCCACATTCAGATCATTTCCACCAGATTACATCTCCCTTGGTTGCTATTGGAAAGCCTGGTTCCAGATGTCAGCCAGATCTAGCTAGTGCTGGCTGTCCCACATGTGGTGAAACTGATGTAGGGTGATTATGTACTTCATTGGCAACTGGTACTACAACATAAAATATAATGAAGCACCATACTGATACTCCAGTAATATTTATATACGAATGACTTGACAATGGCCATAAGTCGACATAACAGCTCTAAATGTTTTGTGGCAGCCAAACCCAAGGCATCCTATACACCTAACACTGGTAAAGCATTTGCATACCGTCGAACATTTGCAAGAGGCAACCAAATCAGACAGCATACACAAAGAAACGTTCAATGTCTTCAGTAAAGCCATATTGCTACTGATACCGTTTTAAACAAACACATAGGCAAGATACAAAGTTGCATTCACATTTGCAATTACAATATGGGCGATTTCCGTTGCGAAACACCGACCAGACAATGTGCTCATCATGGCACATCTAGTCTTGCAGACGGCAAGATGGTCGATGCAACGTAGAACAAGGGAAGGTTCAAGCCATGTTAGTTCCACAATGGAAGAAACACAATAACCCATCTTTAACTATGATAGAACAAACTAAGCTGAACGTGCAGCAAGGTAAAGACGATCTTCCAGTGAGACTTCGTAACACATTGGTCTGAACGTCAGCATGGGGCTTGTCCGATTACTCTTTTGATATAGGCTAGCCTTTCTCACACGCCTGCGCTTCTAAGGCGGATTGTAAAATGTATAGACTAATGCACTTGCAGAATAATACCGTATTAACTCAGAATAGCTCGCTAGCTATACCAATGACACTAAATGTTGTCCAGCAGTTGATTCGATTTGTACGATCTCACCATGAGCTAGCAACATGACCCGATAAAGGTAGATAACATATAACGCGGTAACAATTGCGCAGTTATAGATGAAAACCGCTCCGAATATGAGAAAACATCGTCCCAGGAATACACACATTGAGGCAAATAAGAGAGCATCCATTTTATGTTTTAGACTATCCAATGCAATAATCAATATAAGAGCAAATATTTGCTTTTGTGGGCGTTATGTCTCTGTACAAAAACCCAGGAAAATGATGATCAATGCAACGCATAGGTAAAGAAAGTATGATAAACATCGCTTCCCCACACACGCACACAAACCC